>JAJIYU010006486.1:0-20269 GCA_030144865.1 Tinospora cordifolia
ATTCTTAATTTTAAGTTATGTGCGGTTAAATATGATCAAGGCATGAAATGACTGAAATAGAAAGTCAAGTGTGCGTCGCTTGTAATGTAACACCGGCCCGGCCCGCCGTTTGGTTTAGTCCACCGTCGAGAAAAATGGTGGATGCGTCCAATGCTTAAAGATACGGGGGTTGGGGTGTTACAGGCATGCCCAAATCATAGGATCGCAGTCATTCTATTCTAGGATTGTGGTCTTTACAAAACCTTCAAATTTCCAAAAATGCAACGTAGGACTGCAGTCTTCACCCATGGGACTGCAGTCCTGCAATTTGGTCCCTCAAATTACAAGACTACGATCCTAAAAAATGAGGACTGTGGTTCTTGTGTAGACCAATTCCCTCTTTTTTGTTTATTTGTTTGTTTGTTATCTTATTCACTTATATTTTTTTTTATCTAAACCTAGGTCAATACAATCCAGTATCCATGATGCATTCCATGTATCCATGCTGTAGAAGTACCATCTAGATCCATCATACATGATTCATAGAGGGGGTGGGGGGTGGATATTAAACTAGATAACAATAACACCTACAAAGAGGTAGTAGTATGGATTCTAGACAAGAATAGTCAGTTTGTAGAACAAGGACATCCCACTCATGAAGATATTGTGGAGGCATAATGGGCTTGAGAAAGTAACCTAAGAGCTAAAGAATGAGATCGAAATAAACTACCCAAAGTTGTTCCAAAGATTGAGCTGATCAACACATAGCATGTAACACAACTAAGTACTCTTCTATGAATTTTTGAGGACGAAATTTTTGTTTACGAGGTAGTATTGTAATACACCAAAAATTTTAACTCTAATTAACCAAGATTGATGGTAATCAGTCATGAATGAAAATTGATTAAGTTAACCATGGTAACACACAAACTAATGATAATTAGAGAATCAAATTGAACACAAAATGATCGAATTAAATGAGCAATTGATGTTGAAATCCTTAGGGCATGCAGAGAGATTAAAAAAAAAGAGAACAATACTATGCAATATGCTACACAATTGTGCAACATGTTGCACAAAATGATGTGGCACACTACATCATTTAAAAGGGGTTGGTGAGCTGTAGCATCCGACATGTTATGCACAATGTACAACACTGTGTTATGACCAAGGACGCCATTTCACCTTAATTTTTGTGTCAATCCAACGATCCTCATGTAACAACCCGGGCCACTAGGTATCGATAATGTCCCCACCTTAGCCAACACTGACTGGGTGTAGGGTTTTGTTCTTGGCAAGACTCGAATTTGAGTCTCCCAAAAGCGCTCAGCACTGGTGACCACTCGTGTATGCACTCATAGCCCAGTCTCAACTCTGAGGTCCAGCCGATGTGGGATTATAAAAATCCACCCCCCTTGGAGGCCATCTCGTCCTCGAGATGCACACCTGTTATGCCTAAAGCCTGTTCTGATACCATTTGTAACAACTCGGGCCCACTACATATCGATATTGTCCCCACCTTAGTCACCACTGACTGGGTGTAGGGTTTTGTTCTTGGCAAGACTCGAACTTGAGTCTCCCAAAAGCGCTCGGCACTAGTGACCACCCGTGTATGCACTCATAGCCCAGTCTCAACTCTGAGGGCCAGCCGATGTGGGATTATGACGCCTCAGGATGCCACGTGTTTAATCTTTAAAGTTCACATATTAAGCTTTTCAATCACATATGAGATGCCCATGGGTCTTCCTCATGTACTTCCAATCCTTGGTGAAAGTGAGCCATTCCATTGTGATCATTAAGAATAGTGTTAGAATTAATGGTGGCTCAGCTACCAATGCACACTTCTCTACTTGCTCAAGTCACCCTTGCATACTCTCATGATTGGTTTAGCATCAACATGCCTGTGCCAAAATCATCATGCTCCTCCCCAATCACCTCAATAGAATCATGATGGTCATTAACACTATAAATTGGCTTCCTACCCTTGGCATTGAGAATCAATGAAGCTTGAAAGTGTTTGAGAGTGTGTGGTAGAGCTTATGAGGATGTAGAAACACTTTGAAAAGGAGAAGACCTTGCTTAAAGTCCATTGTGAATATTCAAGCCCTTCCTTTAATGCTATTTCTACGTATGAATGAATCACACACACTTTTTGCATGAACCCCTGATAGTTTGATTATGATTGTCAACCCACTTTGAGGGACATTTTGTGTTGAACATAAACTACACATATAATACCTCAACATTTTGTTGGTTAGTTAAATAAAACAAAACAAAATAAATTATTCAAATAATTCAAACTTTGAGAATACCATGGGATTAATGATGTAAAACATGGACAATCAAATGTATGAAGGGGTATGTATGTAAACCGAAACAAAACACATAAAATTTCACATGAGCAACATTTTGGTTACTGTGTTAATGATATTCACTACCGTGGTAGTGTGTTCCTACCCAGAAATTCCAACAAAAAACATTGTGTTCTAGTTAATGCAGTAATTCCTTCTCACTACTGCGGTAATACGTAACAATCTACGTGAAAAAGATTATGTAAAGTTTCCGAAATGGTTATGTAAAGTTTCCAAATGTGTGGGCAACTTCTAAAAGCATCATTTACTAATATTTGTGCACAGGAAACAAGTAAAATAGAAAGGAAAGGAGTTAGGAAAGATTGCTACCAAGGAAACAACCCCAAAAACTTTCTTAACTCATTTCAATTGAACTCTATGTAAACCAACATGAACACCCCATACTTCCCACTCAAGTAAGTATGAATCACTTCTCTTCTTGCTCTCCTAGCCGTCTTCTTGGCACTCTTTCATTTCGTAGCTGTCCGACACAACAATCATAGTAGTAGGAAGGAGGAAATTCCAGACAACTGCATAGCAGTGGCAATAATGTACTTCTGTGCATTCTTTTGGAGCAATCGGAGGACTCAACTGATCAAAGAAGGCCATAAAAGAGCAAAGGATGGGAGAAACATACACATAAATTCATTGTTCAAGCTAATTACTATGGAACTGATCATGGATATCATGGTAATGTCTTCATTTTCCCCTGTTTATAAGAATTCACTCTAATTACCACAGTAGCCAAACACAGTACTGTACTTATTTTTTGCAAACTCTCTCTTGTTATTGTGGTAGCCTACTGTAATAAAACATCTAATTTTTTGAGAACCCCTTTGGTTACCATGGTACTCTATCGTGGTAATGCAACTCTATTTCAGTAAATCCCTCTAGTTACCACGGTAGCCTATTGCGGTAGTGCCTCTTCACTTCTTGTTTTTCACTTGTGCGCCCTAATGATTACAGTAATTTTTTCTTCTACTACAGTACAAAAAACTAAAATCACATCAAGACTCATCTAACTTGATATCCTTGCACATTACATGCCATATAAGATAAGGAATCATTAGAATATTGTTTAAAAGGATTAGAAATACAGGAATCACTAAGAATAATGCATTTATTCCTAATCTTGAAGGTTAAAGGTTCAAAGAAGCTTGGGATAACACCACAAGGATTCAAAATGTTATGCGTGAAAGGTGGAGCTGATTTCTAAGTTTTAACTTATTATTTTGATTCAAATAATCTATGCATTTATGCTTGCTTAATCTAGAAATATGCCATGAATCTACGTGTATGCCTTGGAATATGCATGCCTTAAGATATATGATTGATGAATGTTAATGCACGAGTAATGTATGTGATATCATGATCAATGAAATACCTGTTAGCATGCTTAAGATAGCTATAGAATGATGATTACCATGCTTATGATGCTCACATGTTTATATATAGTTGATTTAAACTATTTCAATGAGATTCAGTCACACAAGAAAGATTAATAAAGATTATAACCATGTACTGACTAGGTGATGGATTTTATTGTGAGCATTCCAACCCAGACCCGGCTTGCCGGTAAATTCTACTTGTGATTTGGAATTGGGTATTTGGATTGATTCTACCTCCTCGATTGGTGACTTGGGCATTTGGATTGACCCCACTTTACAAATGAAGGGCTTGAATGTTTGGATTAACCTCACTCCCTAGATTTTAGAACACTGAGGTGAATTCCTTTCAATCTTAATGTCAACTAATAAACAACTAATTGTCTAAATCACCTAATCAATGAAAGTGTTTGACATATATATTCTATTTGATTGAAATAATGATTTAAATATTTGAGATGATTCACTGAGCCCTTTGAGCTCATCCCTTCTTTTCTAACAATTTTCAGGAAACTAATGATCATACACTACGTGGATAATAGAGATTATTTTCAGATTTTTCTTTTTCTAGTTTTGTTTTAATCAGACATACTGGCCCTAGTTTCATTTTTAGTTTACATTTGTGTTATTGAATAAGTTTAAAGGTCATTGTACCCATTGAATATTAAAATTTATTTTTAAATAATGATATTGATTTATTTCATTTAAAGATTTCAAAGTATTTTATATGAAATCTAAATGAGTTAATATGACACAAGAAGTCTCAAAGAGTTGGGACAGTGAGAAGATAGAAAGAAAGAAATAGATAAAATGACGTCCTGCCTTTCGGGTAGCCGTGATGAATGATTTGATTTGCACGTGACAAGAAAGTGCCAATTATTGTTATTGTTATCATTTGAGGGCATTAAGGTAATTAACACCCTCTAGAATTGTTTGCTAGGCCCGAAGGGGGAGGCGGGGTGTTACAACACAACCTTAACCATCTACATCATTGGATTTTGTCCTTGTTATGATCATAATGCCACAATAATGACACAAAATAATGACTCAAAGTAGCAAAACCAAATGGCCAAAGTTAGGCACATCACCATGATGACAACTGCTATCAAATGTAATTAAAGAGAGGGAAATGCTTGCATTTGACCTTAAATCCCTTGGAACCAAGTACCCAAACTCTTGTATGATCATAGAGCATTGAGAAACAAACAAAATGAACTATAGAACTTGAAAAATTGATGTGGTTAAAGCCCCAAACTCTAGACCCAAATGTGCACCATTCTGTGTGCAAATCACACAATAGTGTGCTGCACTACATATTAGAACATGCTCTAAAATATAACTTAGAGTAGTGTGTTGAATGCCCATAGTGTAGCGCATTATTCTACATATTACCCATTAATGCAATGTGCTAAAGTTGCTTAATTTTTGTGCAAATTTTTGTCAAGATTTTGAGGGCTATAAAAGATGATTCTAGAGAGGAATTTAAGCACATGAACACCTATAAAAACAAAATTAAAGATTGATAATTTAAAGTAAAACATGCAACTAAAAATGATGGTTGCATGTACATATGTGATACTGAAAAGACATCAAAATCAAAGTAATATTTGTGAACACATATGTACTCAGCTGGAATTGCAATTGAGGTGGGATTGTTGATCCTTCTTTCCCCTTGCTAATTGACTATGTGCATGTGATGATTATGATTGAAATTTCCTAGGTCGACGTTTAGTTTGCACGATTAATGCATGTGGCGAATGATATGAGTTGCATGACATGTGCAAAATTGATGAAATGTATGCTTGTTGTTTAGTATTAGATAACTCATGACATGAAGTGCAACAGACCATGATAGGAATGAAGATTAGAACAAGATGTGATATATGTGTGATTTCATGATACTTCAAAATCATCAAGAAATATATAATTAACGTTCCCCATGATGTGTAATGAAATTGTCGAGTATGATGTACTGTAACACTCCAACCCCCATATCTTTAAGCAGTGTACATGGCCACCATTCTCTTGACAGTGGACTTAACAAAACGGCGGGTCGGGCCGGTGCTATATTACAAGTGACACACACTTGTTCTTTTTTTTAATATCTCATGCCTTTGTATAAAATTCAAGAATATGAAATTTTCAATAAAATCAAGGCAAATTAAAAGAGATAAAGAAATCCAACTATTTTATTCATAATAGAAATTGAGAGTAATAAACTCTTCAAAAAAACTAATTGTTACAGCAGAAGACTTCAAAATATTTTTCAATAGAAAAACATAAATACTTTGGGCAACATGCCCTAAAAATTCAAAAAAAATTTATAATACTGTAGAAACTTTCTAAGGACTATCTATATTCAACTGCTCCATAGATTTCATGTTCCTGAAAAATAAGAAAGGAAGGAATTAGCACATAGCTTAGTAGATCCTTTTCGAATGACCATCTTTCAAATTCAAACCAATAACACATTCATAATTCAAACACTTGCATACATTAGGCGTTTCAAACAACATTTTTGTTTAAAGTTGAGATTTTAGACCAAAAGGGTTTTTAAGCCCTTGATGTTCTTAACAAAGTATCTCCTTAGAGTGAAATATAGCTCTTCTTAGCCAATTTCATTGGACTTTTGGACTTCAAGGGAACTTACCCACCAACCAAGTACTTTGGTCTTAAAACCATATGAACTAATCATATGAAAAGAACATCCATAGCAACCCACATGTTTATTATGATGGTACGCGGTTATTTTCACCATCTACTTTTATTAATTCTCGAATCATCAATTAAACTTCAAAATATGAAATTAAGATCAATAAAATTCAGAATATAAGCATTATGAAAAGCAAATCATGGAACATCCATAATCATACGTCATTCCTTGAAATAAAACCTAAGCATGATACTAAATATGACATGATCATTATGAATGCATAAATTTGAACAAGAATCGAATATGAAACTGAAATATGTTTTAGAATACAAGAACTGAAATTATTTTAATTTCAAAAACCAAACAAACAATGAACATGCAAGCAATTCGAATAAGAAAAAGGGTGTTAGAAAAATCACTTCCACCTTTGGACGCTTTCTTTTGGAATTTCGGCAGCAATTCCCCCCCATGTACTAGTGCCAATGAAGATCACCCAACTTAATTCCCCAATTCGAGAACTTCTCACACACAAGAAGGGAAGATGGGAAGAGGTGCCAAGAAGAAGGCTTTGAAAAAACAAGAGGAGAATTCAACTCTTATTTTTTTGGAATGAATGAAATTGAGAGCCTAGGGGGGTTTATATAGGTTTTCCAAGTGAGAAAATTAGAAAGTTTTGTGTTTATCTTTGAATAAAACACCCTGATTCTCCTTAATTTCGTACTTTCTAATTTTTGGAGCAAAATGAGTATTTTTCTAATTTTTTTTGGATTTTAGAAATATTTTTTGGAATTTAGAAACTATTTTTTTTGGAATTTTCGGATAAAATTTTGTATTTTTCGTTAATTTTAACGTAATTTTTGTATTTTAAATTTTGAATTTGATCTGGTTCCTAGGATTTTCCTCGAGACACGCATTCGGGTTTGATCGGAGCCGTTGGATTGATCTCGGATCAATCAATAGAAATCAAACTCTCGATCTCAGCCCTTGGATTCCCTCGAGAGCATCAACGATCGCGATCTAATCAAAATGACTTCGATTTGGACCGTTAGATGATCCTCGAGTGTAGCACTGTTCGCAATCTAATCAACACGACTTTGATGTAAACCGTCCGATGATCCTCGAGTGCAGCACTTTTCATGATCTCTCAACACGGCTTCGATCTTGACCGTCGGATGATCCTCGATCATGGTGTGCGGATCTGATTTCGCGATCAACGAACTTGCTTCTGGCCGCACGATCATCCTCGAGTTTCATACTTGGATATCTGGCCATTTGATCTTGATGATCCAGTGCACTCGTGCGTATGTGCAATTCTAATTGTGGCTGTCAGATCATGAGATTAGATTCCAGATCTACGGTTCACAGTGTTTTTAAGTTTATTTTTGATTTTTTCAGCCGAATTTCTTGTTTTCTCTTTGGATTTTTGCGAAATCTCGATCCCGATTGACTTTCTAATCCTTTTTTCATCAAAAATTGTTCATATCCATGTATTTTTGGCTATGATATCCCATAATATACATTATATTCATATATTTTCTTCCAAAAATCCACTAAATTGATTTTTATTCCTCATTTGGGTCAACTACGACTTGCTAAAATTCTCATTCGTCAATTCTGTATAATTTTCTAAGTAAAACTTCAATTTTCATACGAATTTTTCGAGATGTTACATTTTCTACTTGGAAACATGCTTAAAGTAGAATTATAAAAGCATGGATGTTCATTGACAAATAATAAATATATTGCATGATTATTAACTTGATAATCGACCCTGGTCAGGTGTAACTAACCATGGTCATAATAAACCAAATTGACCATCTAGACACATGATATAAGAAACTTTGAAAATTTTATTTTGAGGTCAAAATGGTGAAATTAGCAAAATGCTTCATGGTGAAACACTCAAAACACCAAGAAGATTAAAAAAGAGCACGATGTACTATGCTACCTCATTTGCTTCTAAGTTGTAGTCTTGTAGTCGGCCCTCCATGCCTCCTTTCTTTTGCTTGCCTCCTTCCAGCCCAAAATGCCTACAAACTAGAAGCTAACTACCCAAAGCTCACCTTTCGAGTATCACTTCTAGCATAGGAGGCCAATCATTCTACTAGACAGCTTGGCTTGTTTGGTTATTGTACTTCAGTAGATCTTCAAAAAAAGTTGCTGCTTCAATGCAGCCTTAACTACAACTACATTACGCGAGCCCCATCAATACCTGCCTATAGAGTCAAAATACCAGTGAAGATTACTTTTTAGGATTGTAATACCCCAAAATTTTGTTGAATAATTAAATAAAATAATTAAAATGAAATAAATATTGAGAAAACCATAAAATTTATGATGTAAAACATGTACAATCAAACATACGAAGGGACAAATTAGAATAAAACACAAAATATTACACATGATTAACCTACTGGTTATCGCGCTAATGGATTCACTACTATGGTAGTGTATCATTTGCTTAAAAAATTGAATAAGAACCACTGCGTTCTGGTAATGCAATATCACTACTACAGTAATACATCAAGACCTGCGTAGAAACGAGTTAGAAAGTTTTCAAAACGCATGGGCAACTTCTAAAAACAACACTTACTAATAGTTGTGCATAAAAAACAAGTAAAATGCAACGAGGAAGAGTTTTAGAAAGGTTTCAACCGAAGAAAAAACCCAAAAGCTTTGCCAAAAATGTACATTAGAACTCTATGTAAGCCTTACTTGAGCATCGCATTCCTATCACTCAAGCAAGTGTGAATTCCCTTTCCCCTTTCTCTCCCAATCTTTTCTCTTAGTATTCTTTTGTTCCCTATCTGCTCTACATAGCAAATAAAGTAGTAAGAAGGTGAAAAACCAAAGTTCCGCATTATAGTAGCAAGAACAACGAGCTGGAGATAAGCGGACTCGAACCGCTGACATCCGCCACAGGGTAAACCACCGCCTCTCAGGCCTCCCCGACTGATTCTACCATCGAGGCCAACGATAGACAATAACTCCCCCCCGAACAAATAGTTCTCAAAAAGGCCAAACGTATCTGATTCAAATTTGACAATTCATTTTTTTTGTTTCCTTAAGGGAAGAATAAACAAAAAAAGACTTATTTGGGTCAGGTCTCACTTCTACTCGTGAAGGGATCTGACGCATAGATGCTAATGTTTCCAGGGCGTCGGCGAACTGCTTCCGAACAACATCTATTCTATCGGGATCTCTCTATACATATATAAGTCATTTATGGCATGATCGCCTAGCCGTAGCCGCATATGCAGTACGAGAGCTAGAACAGAACATGACCACAGACGACTTGCCCTCAGTCTCATTACGTGTAGTCAGGGCCTCTCACTACAAGCCTACATGTGACTGAAGGCACGGTCCCACATGAGACCTAACAAGCAATGACTAGCGCAATTGTTGGGCATTCTTTTGGAGCAACTGAAGGATTCGATGATTCAACAAAGGTATACTAACCTTGTCCTTGTTCCAAATGCATGTTTCATGGTCTAGGAGTCAAAGTATTAGGATAACAAGATCGTCGGTGCACAAGGGATTAGAGAAACTTACCCAGAAATTTAATTTTCATACTGGTTATCATGGTAGTGGTCAGTGTTAATGTGGTAGTGCCTTTGTCTTCCTTAATTTTCTAAAAATTTCACTTTGATTACTGTAGTAGTGTACTTGATTACTACGGTAGTACTCTACACTACCAATTTTCCACTTCAACATTTTGATTATTGCGGTAATCCTTCTTCCTACCATAGTACACAGAACCATGACTACGTTAAGACTTATCTAACATGATTCCCTTGACCATTATGTGGCATATAGGATAAGGGACCATTAGAATATGATTCAAGAATGTTAGAAACACCATGATCATAAAAAATAATGTATTGAATCTTAATCTTTAAAGTTGAAGGCTCGAGAAGGAGTGGGAATAGCAACGCAAGGACAAGGAGGATTTAAGCATTAAAAGTGGATATGATTTTTGAGTTTTAACTTATTATTCTAATTCATATGATGTATGCATGTGTGCTCGTTAGACTAGAATCATGTTGAAAATACATGTTCTATCTTGAGTATGTGAGGTCTTGAATATGCATGCTTAGAGTTGATGATTGATATGTGATAACATAATATGTGATAACACGATCTATGTTGTGTAATATAACATGCCTATGATGTTTACCATGCTCACATGTCTCAATTAAATATGCCATGGTTTGGTTTATACTTAATGAAAGATTAATAAAGAATTGAACCATGTATTAACGCATTGTTCCATGGGGGATCACTATGCGTGTTCTCTGGATGGAACAATGGATGTGTCCCTATTTCATGGGAAAGGAACAATGGGTATATCCCTAGTTCCCAGATGTTGTGTGATAGGTGTGTCCCTATATCCCATGGAAATTGGTATGAAATTTCCATATATGTGAATACATGGACAAGACACAGAGGTTAGCCCTTTTGCTCTTAACATGAACCGATAAAAAAGTTATTGTTTGAATCACCTAATCTATGAAAGTGTCTGAGACATATGTTTTATTTGATTGAAATAATAATTTAAATATTTGGGATGATGCACTGGGCTCTTGAGTTCACCTCTATTTCAAACATTTTAGGAAAGTAAAGATCAGAGGATGCATGGCTAATAAAATCTACTTTTGAAGATTTCTTTTCTAGTTTTGTCGTAGTTGGGCATGTTGGTCCCAATATCTATCATTAGTTGTTTTATTGAATAAGTTCAAAGGTCATTGTACCCATTGAATGTTGAAACTTAATTTTGAAATAATGATAATTATTTATTCCATCTAAATATTTCAAGGTGATTTATGTGAAATCTATGTGAGTTTACATATCATATGAAGTCTCACAAAGCTTGGATAGTGAAAAGATAGAAAGAGATAAAGTGATACACTGCCTCTTAGGTGGCCCACGATGATTGATTTGCACGTGATGATGGCATGTCTAATTTAGATAATATAGATTTAAGGGTAGTATGGTAATTATGCCCTCTGAGTTGAAAACTAGATGGTATGGGTCACAAGGGGGAGGTGAGGTGGGACAAGGGTTATAGTTGGATTCAATCAGCGAAATTCCCTACAACTCAATCAAGATCAACCAATATCCACTTGTGATGAGCCTAACGGACTTCAGTCTCATTATGTGTACTTAGCCCAATAAGAATGCTACAAAAAAATGACCATGTGGCCATGTTTGCGCCACCTTTGCCATCATCATGGTGACTATATGAGGCATGCCATACATCAACGTGTAGAAAGGACATAGATTTTTATAACCATTCCAAAATCACATGCTCAAACCCATCCATGTGCTCACAATCATGAGCCAAACACAACCACTCCACCATGATCACAAACTATTAATGAATAGTAACCCTCAACCACCATCTTAAATGGGTCTCCTACTTCTTAAAGCAAGTGAGCACAAGCTCATGAGTAGTTGAGCACCACTATGCACCTAAGTTGAGCCACCATGACTTTTTCCACCAACCCCTACATGTGTTACACATTCCTTATTGCATGTAAATTAAGTAAGGATGAGTTGTGCTCACTCCTTTGCATATGTGTTCAAGTATGAGATATAGAAGAAACACTTGGAGGTTGAGAAATCTTGTTTTCAAAACCCTTTGTAAGTAGTTCTCTCCCATCATTCAATTTTATTTACATATGTACATGAAATCGCACATTTGCACACGATAGTTCTTGTGTATTTCTCACCCACTTTGGTGAAGTTCATATAAAACCTAGATTAAAGAGCACAGGGACTTGAACACTATTGAAAAGTGGCATTTTCTATGGGCACAATTCTCCAAGAATGACACAAATTGGTGAAGAATAAACCTAGAACTAACCTCTCAATAATAGGTGGTTGCCCACATAGAAATTTGGCCTTTAGACTTTGCAAATAGCCCTCTTTGGACTTGTTTTTGAACTAGATCTTGAGGATATCAAAACTTGGTCCTTATATCTTCGAAACATACCCTAAACCACCTTCAAAATGTCACAAGAATGATAGAAAATAATGACCTAAGGAATGAAAATGGAGCATGTAAAATAAAGGTGTTTACATACAATCACACCTTCTTTCATATGTGATTCAAGAGAAAAAATGTGTTGTTTTGATATTGAAATTAGGAAATATAGGACCCAGGACATTTTAACATTGTAACACTTGGAGAGATGAAGAAAATGAATCAAAGTATGCATGACATTGATGCTCAGATGGGCCAAACTGAACCCAAAAAGTAAATGATGCATTATTCTGTGCAAGAGTTACATAGAGTAGTGCATTGTATTGATAAAATTCCAAAAATTGAAATGACATATACACCATAAGACTTAAGTCTATGTAAAATTACTTGGTTAATCAATATACACTTGAAACCAATACTAGTGTAAATGTATGTGAAACTAAACATGTACCAATAGAGGCATAAGGATCCACAAGAGCTTGCTATTTGTGAAGAAATTTACTAAGGTGGAAATGAATTTGCTTTTACACTCCTCCTAACTATATTTATGAATTTTGTACATGAAATGACTTAAGCAGCAATTTAGAACTCCTTGTTGATCATTATGTGGGAATATGCTTATGTATGATTAAAAGATGTGATATGATTATGATATTGTGGTTGATTGCAATATTGCATGCCATGTTCACCACACATGAGGCCATGGTAGACTTAGGACTCATGCATGAATTAAAATTTACATGTTACTATTTATGCGTGAATGCAAGTGCACATGAAATGACAAGTAAATGTTGCCATTAACACACGCCTAAATACATACATGAATTATAACATGAAAGTGATGAAGATAGATAATGTGATTGTATCTTGAAAGACCCTTGTGCTTATACCTAATGATCTTCAATCGCAATTTATAATGCATAATACTCAATGATGATTACCTATAGTTTATGATAAATGGTATTGAGATTATGATGCATGGCCACACATAAAGTAATATAAAAAAGATAATGACCCATTTTGAGGACAATTAATAGTTCAACTGATAACATCTCACATTTGAGATGGTGTGTGATCACATACAAAATTAATCATGCCTCGCATGTATTCTAAATCCACTAGAAGTATTAACGGGTATACCATCGCACAACCCTTGACACTAGTGATGTTCTCGTGGGGGTCACTTGGCTAGGGCATGGGTACCACCAAAGGATGACTACCCTACTGTAATGCCTAAAAAACTCTGTATTTAATTAAATGAAATTCAAGATCAATTTAGTGAAATTGGCTGCAACATGAAACCAAACTCATTTAAGGGCTAAATTTGGCAGGTTCGAAAACTCTCATTTAGTGCCCCTTAGGGACCCAAAACAACTTGAAATGAATTAAGGTGACATAAACCATCTAATGGGACAACATATCCAAAAATTAAAACAATTGGTCGAGGTTATAGTTTTAATTTGCCAAACATTCTTCAAGGGGTCCAAATTAGAAAGAATTGTCATTTAGGGTACTTTAAGGGATCGAAATGACCTGAAATGAAACAAAATAGCATGAACTAACAAAATAAATGACATATCCAAAAATCAGAACAAATGACCACGATTTGAATTTTCATTTGCCTAGTGACCTCAGTGGATCTTAATAAGGAAAGTTTTTTAGGAAAAATTACCTTGGGTTAAATTATACCTTAAAATGTGCATTAGGTTCATGTAATTCCAAAACTATGGTTAGAAATCATAATTCCTTGTAAATAAGGAGATATTAATTTTTATTTGATTTTTGTGAACCCACGAAGTCATGGCCACCCTGGCTATGTGCAAATCATATGGGTAGAACACCATGATCATGAATACCCTCACCCTACCCTAAGCTCCATGGGACGTTTCCTTTATTCAAGTTCATGTAGAATGATCCTATGTGCCATTTAAATGATCAGGTATGCCACCCCTATGAGATGTCTCACTTAGTATTAAGAAACCATGAATAAATGATTCTATGTGCACCACGATGTGATCATATACACCATGCTCTACTCACCAAAAACTTCCCAAATAATCCAAATTAGAAGTTTCCAATTTAAGAATCGAAGTTGCTAAAAAATGTTTCCAAACACCCAAGGAAAAAGATTAAAACTTTCTAATCTAAGAATAGAAGTTGCTGAAAAATGTTTCTAAACACCTTAGGAACAAGATTAGATGTTTCTAATTCAAAATAGAAGATTGCCAAATCTTGTTGATTTGGTGTGCATAAGAAAAGGAATCCATTACCAAAGCATATTGGAAAGTTGCCTTGCTCACAATATCATACCTAGATTAACTACCAATCAAAGGATAGTAAGTATTATAAATCCTTTTTATGTTCACACATAAATAGGAAATCAAATGATGCTTATATCTTGTGTTCGCACTAGGAATTAGAAACCAAATCAACCCACATTCTAAATCATGTGCACACTCAATCTATGTAGTCCAAAACGTCCCCATAGAGGAATGGAAAGGTTTCCTAGTGTGAGCAAGCCCAAATCATCCTCTAGTGCTCATGAAGCTCTATATAAACCCCCTCTTGCTCACTTTCGTATCATCCCAAAGCAAAGAGTTAACACTTCCCTATTTGTTTATTCTAACCCTCTTCTTGGCATTTCTTCTCACTTCACTTTTCTCTTGCGTGAGAAGTTCTTATTTCAGTCTTTTAGGGAGTTGTTGAAGTAGTTTTGTTGGTGATTAGAAGTTCTTGAAGTTTTGATAGTGGTAGATAAGGTGAGCCTCTGCCGAATTCAACAAGAAACTTGGATTAAGGTGGAGGGAATTTCTTAAACCTCTACTTTGCTATTTTAAATTTCTAGCATATTCATGCTTGTTTAATTTCTAACTTTCAACATGTCTTATTTTAGTTTCAACATGTTTAATCATATTTTAATTTTAGTTTAACATGCATTTATGTTTTAATCACTCATGAGGGCATGCTATGCTTAGAATCCATATTTAGTATTTAATTTAATGTTTCCAGCATGCCATGTGATGTTTTCATGCTTTCTTGGTTGTTTAAAGTTTTGAAATTAAAATTTTGAATTTCTTTCATGATTATGTGATCTTAAACATAAGCAAGTGAAGACAAGAACCATGTACCATCATAATAGTCTAAGTTATGCTATAGGTGTTCTTTGCATATACTCAGTGTATATGAGTAACATCACTAAGTGTCGAGATGTGTTTTAAAATACTTGGAATGTGGACATATGATCCTTATTTCCAATAGAATGTGACAAGATGAATTGTCATTCCATCCCAAAATAGGAGTATTTTAATGAAGAACATCATGGGTTTAAAACCCCTCTTGGTCAAATATACGACCCTAACAAGATATTGTTTGAAACACTTAATGCTTATAAGTGATTGAATTTGGATGTGCTATTGATATGAATTCAATAATTTTTATATCTTTTTTTTAAAAATAAAGAGTTTGAACTTTTTCTTTATTCACTTATATTATCTTGTTGAAAAGTAAACTCAATGGAAGTGTATTTATCAGTATTTCAATAAGTGTTAGAAAAAAAGAATTGAGATACAAGTTGTGTACTTGTAAATGTAACATAGGACCCAACCTGCCTTGTGGTTGAGCTTAAACCTGTTTTTAGGGGGTTGGGGTGTTATAAAGGTGGTATCAGAGCCGCTCTATGTGTAATAATGGTGTGAATCTCGAAGACAAAATTACTCCCAAGGGGGGTGGATTGTAATATCCCACATTAGTCGGACTCTAGGGGAAATCTCGGGCTAAATGAACAATTGGGAGCCTTACTAGTGCCAACCACTTTTGGGAGACTTGGGCTCGAGTCTTGCCAAAAATAAAACCCTACACCCAGTCAGTGGTGGCTAAGGTGGGGACAATATCAGTGCGTAGTAGGCCCGAGTTGTTACAAATGGTATCGGAGCTAAGCTATTAGATATGGTGGGCTAGAAATAGAAAGTCAAGCCTAAACATGTGTTGTTGGGCTAGAATTAAAAAGTCAATCAGTGGCTGTTTGACTAAAATTAGAAACTTTAATTAGGGTTTCACTTTAAATTGAATTGAATCTTAAATACCCTACTTTCTATTTTGAAATTGAAAAATGTTTTAGAAGGTGTATTCAAAAAGGAAATATATGTTTTTTAAAATGTTTTGTTCGATACAAAGACTACAAGTTGAGCTGATAGTGGATAAGCTTTGTCCCGAGTAAAGCTAAACATTAAAAGGGAGGTGGGTTATCCCACCCTAGAAAGCGCGGTTGCTAAGCAAACTTCGGTCTCACCGCCCGATCTGGAGGTTGTCCCACTAGCTTGTATGCGTAGACCAAGTTAAAGAACACCTTTATTTTTATAAAAGAAAATTAGAAGCTGGAAAAGTAAGGGAAGAAATTGATTAGAAGGCGAAAAAGATGCCAAAGGTTGTATCTTGACTAGACAGAGGTTGTAAGTAAACTATATTGAACCGTAGGTCTAGAGGAAAGACCCGAGATAAAAATGTGGTGTAGCCATGGGCGGCACAATAGATCAAAAGCATAAAACTTTAGGACATAGGCTTGAAACTAAAACTTATGTGAAAATAGAAAAATTTTTGATCAAGACACGGGATTGGGAAGCTTCTATATCTTTTGGTTTCTATGTAGTATGAGATGCATAGGAATTCAGGGTTATGGACTTGAAGAATGGTGGACCATGTGTGGTGAATGATCGGTAAGTCTAGCAGAATGAGTTTCTCTATACTTAGTGGTATGGGATGGTGGAGTGTAGTGGGCTTAAAAACCTTAGTTATCGAGCAATTTGCAAAATTGTTTGGGTACGGCTCTGTTCTAGGTGAAAGCGTAAGTGGAAGGGCTAGAGTGGTATGTGACACTTGAACTTGAAAGCTTAGGTGGAAGCTTGGAACCTTGCTTTGCTCGCTTGACTGTATGATTGTATGATATGCATGCTTTATGGTTTATTTGTTTTGAAACCAAATCTTGTACCTATATATGAAAAGAACCTAGAAGAAAAACCTTTAGACCACTAAACAAATCGAGAACCTAGAAACCAAATCTAGAGTCATGATAGTACGAACGTTTGATGAAATGAATATCGACATTGACAAGATGAACTGGAAAGAGTTCAAGGAGATCTTCTATGACAAGTCGAAGGCTACCCTAAGAAAGCTATAGGAAGACTTTGTAAGAATCAATTAGAGAGACTTCACCTTGACTGAATATGATAGGAAATTTACTGAGCCACCCAAGTTTTCTTAGGAACTGATTTAGGAGGAGAGGATGAAGGCTAATAGGTTTATTTGGGGTCTCAAGATCGAGATCCGCAAAGTGGTTATGAGTTTGGGCTTAAAGACATATAGGGATGTCTGAGAAAGAACTCAGACATATAGGGCTTAAAGACATATAGGATCAGACATATAGGGATGTCTGATCCTAGGGCAAGAACTCAACTTGGTGCAAAGGTTGAGAGGAAAGAATAAGAGGCTTGCGAATGAAAAAGATCACGGGTCATAGAAAAAGAATAAGAGTGGTAAGGCTCCACAAAATAGGGGCAAGCCAAGAACGAGTCTAGAGAATAAGCCAAAAGGCAAGGGTTGTGCTATGTGTGCAGACAGAAGGGCCATCTTGCTAAGGATTGCCCAATTAAACTCAGGCGCCTCAGCAATAGAATACTCAAGGAGAAGGTCAAATGATCATTCTTAGGGCAGACAACAACTATAGAATGCCAATCAAGGGCATAATCAGGGTTGTGGTTAGAACTAGGCCTGAATGTTTGGACAAGAAGATAAATATCCTCTGTAGAATCCCTAGTAGTCCAATGTTTGGACAGAAAAATTAAATTTTGGAATATAATTAGTGGAAGAGAGTTCGTAAGACTCGTTATATTCTAGCATTTATTTTGTCTTTGAATAAGGTTTTGTGCCTGTGATTTTTAATTTCCTTAAGAACTCTTGTTGCCTCACTTTAAATTTTCAAGAAAGTGTTAGTCGCTTAAGGTAACAACCTCGAGACCCGCCGTGTGGTAGAGTCTACTGAGTGGGAGGTGGGATATAACAAAGAAAACTTTCAATAGATTGAGAACTTCAGGATAGGTATGACCCTAAATGAAAGATAAGTCTATCTTTATAGCAAGTCTTGCCATCAGACCTATTGCATCAGATCAGGGAAGAATAAAAAGCAAGACGAATAGCTCACAAGCCTAATGGGGGAAAGTGAATTGTATAAGTATACTAACCATATATTAGATGCTAAGAATACCCTAAGACTTAGGAAGAAAACATCGTATGGTTAATTGTCGATCGTCTTGCTAAAGTGGCTTAGTTTTTGCCAATCAGATCCACAGATGAAATCAGTAAGTCTAAGAGAGTTATCCAGATTTTAGAGGATATGTTGAGGTCTTGTATTTTAGAATTCAAGGGGAATTGGAGCAAGTACTTACACTTGGAAAAGTTAGCCTATAACGATGTTAGCATGCGAGTATTAAGATGGCTCCATTCGAGGCTCTTTATGAAAGACCTTGTAGATCACCTACCTGTTGGGCTGAACTGGAGGACCATGTATTAACTGGACCAGATCTGGTGGAATGAATGAATAACCAAGTCAAGATAATACAGAAGAGGCTAAATACAACACAGAGTTATCAGAAAAGCTATGCTAACAAGAGGAGGAGACCACTAGAGTTCCTAGTTGGGGATAAAGTATTTTTGAGAATTAGTCCTCAGAAGGGCATCATGAGGTTCCAATTCAAAGGGGAGTTATCTCTGAGGTTTTTTAGACCCTTTGAAATACCTAGAAGAATTGAGGAGTGTGCTTATGAGTTGGACCAACCAAATTGAATGACTTCAGCTCATAACGTATTCCATGTATCAATGTTGAAAAAGTACGAACCTGGCCCATCTTACATCATCCACTGGGAGGAATTGAATATTTAAGATGATGCTACTTATGAGAAAACAATGGTTAGAATTCTTGACCATAAAGTACAGAGTCTGAGAACAAAGGATTTCCCATTAGTAAAGGTATTGTGGAAACATCACGGGGTGGAAGAAGCTACCTGGGAACTTGAAAGCCAGAAGAAGACAAAGTATCTAAGGAGGACAAAATTTCGAGGACAAAATTTATCTAAGGAGGGTAGGTTATAATACCCTAAAAACTATGTATTTAATTAAATGAAATTCAAGATCAATTCAGTGAAATTGGGTGCAAAATTAAACCGGGCTCATTTAAGGGCTAAATTTGGTAGGTTCCAAAATTCTCATTTAGTGCCCCTTAGGGACCCAAAACAACTTGAAATGAAGTAAGGTGACATAAACTAACTAATGAGACAACATATCCAAGAATTAGAACAATTGGTCGAGGTTAAGGTTTTCATTTGTTAAATGCCCTTCAGTGAGTCCAAATTAGAAATAATTGTCATTTAGGGTACTTTGGGGGATCGAAATGACCAGAAACGAAACAATATAACATGAACTAACAAAATGAATGACATATCCAAAATTTAAAACAATTGGCTAAGATTTAGATTTTCATTTGCCTTGTGACCTCAGTAGGTCTTAAATAAGGAAAGATTTTAGAAAAAATTACCTTGGGTCAAATCATACCTTAAAATGTGCATTAGGTTCATGTGATTCCAAACTTATAAGTTATAAATCATAATTCCTTGAAAATAGGGAGATATTAATTTTTATTTGATTTTTGTGAACCCATGAATTGTAACACCCCAACCCCCATGTTCTTTGATTTGAGAGTTTGGACATAACCACCGTTCCTTTGACGGTGGACTTAACCAATTGGCGGTTCGGGCCAGTGTTACTTTACAAGTGACACACACTTGACTTTCTATTTTTCAATACCACATGCCTTAGAATAAATTCAATAGTGCAATTTCACATTTAATAAAATCAAGGCATTTAAAGG
>JAJIYU010006487.1:0-20531 GCA_030144865.1 Tinospora cordifolia
CATTTAGAAAGCGAAAACAGCGTTAAAAGTCATCACAGTTGATTTTATTCATGGTAGATCATGGTAAGAAACTTAGACAATCCTTTGAGAGATAGTTCTTACCTTACAACACGTTCTAGCATGGATTTAAGTTTCTACCATGAGACTACAACATTCTTGTGTAGCTTTTCCCTTAATAGTGCTTGTGGAATCGCGAGTAGAAGGTTGAATGTGAATTCGACTTAGTAGACATGTGTGAGAACAAAGACCGACTGACTGTTGGCGTTAGAGTTTTGTTCTAAGAGGAGCGTGCGCGACTAACGAGCAGGATGCACAATGGAGATTAGGGTTTGGTACACTTTACAATATATAGACGATCCCGGACTACATATTAGGTTTCTTTTTCAATCACAGAACTGCGGTCTTTGGACCAAGGACCACGATCTTAACTTTGCCCTAATCGCAGGACTGCGATCCCACATCTTTTATGAATTTTTAGCACAAGGCTGCGGTCTTCCTAACCCTAGACCACAATCCTTATGTGGACCATTTTTCTCACTTGTTTGAGATACAAGACCGTGGTCTTCCTCATCAAAACTGTGGTCCCGTGGATGGTGCCCCTTTGACGCAAAACCATGGTCCCAATTTGTGAACTCTGGTCCCACGGCGTCCCCTTTTTTTTGTTTATTTGTTTGTCTTTGTCTTTGTTTCTATTCTAAGACTTGGGTTGTTACATACAACTTCTACATTTGCACCACTAGACTTGCTACAACTCAAACCTCTAGCGCAGCCATTGTAAAGCTTCACACACTTTTCAATAGGGTAGCACACATCACCAAGTTCCTCAGTGTGTCCCATCCAGAGCTAGCATAGATAATGCCTCCCCCTTTGGATATGTCCCCCTACATAGGTGACAGCTATTGTAGAGCACAAGTGCCCACTTCTAATGATGATGATAATGATGATGACAGAGATGAAGATGTTGGCGGCTGAGCCGCAGATTTTGACCACTTCTCAAAGTCCAAATTCTTTAGGGTTGATGTTGGCTAGTGATATTTTATTTTCTACGGATGTATTTCTATTTTTATGTTGATGTTAAACTTCAAACTTTTGAACCTGCTATTTTAATTTTAATGATGTCTCATTTTTCTTCTTCATGCTTGTTTACTTGTGGATTCAAGACTAATCATGCTTGCCATCTTTTTGTCCTGTGCATGTTTTCTAAGTGCAAGTATGTATACGGATATCTCTAACTCAATGTGTCACCTCTTTCTGTGCGTGTGCCATGTTGAAGATGTGCTCTTGAGGACAAGACATAGTGTAAGTACGGGGTTGTGCACTGAAGAAAATATTCTTTAATTCAGGTCACTTTCATTTTTTTTAATATATATTGTGTACTACATTGTTCCTAAACTACATATTTATAGGCATATCACATATTCTTTTTCATTCAAACTCTATCATTTAGATAAACGTTTAGGCATTTAGTATTAGGATATGACCACATGAATCATGTTTGTGTCACTTAGGCTAAATTCATGCCATATTTTTTTCTTTGAAAAGTTCACTGAGTGACCTATGAGATTGAAAATTCCTCTAGTGTGATGAGACAAAGAATTTAAGGTACTTTCAAACAGTCTGTGTACTTGGTTTTTCTAAAATTTGATTTTGACAAAATTATTTAGTCTAAAGTGAATTCAAAATCTGAAAACTAAGGAAAGTGAGGAGTGAAAGTCATAACACAAGTGGAGAGAATTTTTCACGAACTCTTAAAATAATCAAATCTATTTTAAACATTGCTTAGGAATAGCTCTAGGATAGGAAAGGAAGTAGGTCGTCATTGTTTGACTTATAGCATTAAGGTTAGTCCCAGCACTCAAAAAAAAAAAATTCTTTGCAGACAATTTCGAGCCTTTAAGCCTATTTGTTTGTAATGAACCTAAATAATAAATACACAGTTTACCTTTTATGCATATATCAATTGAACCTATTTGTGTGCACTCATAGTAATGATAATGCTTACTTTGATGGTGTAAAAAAGGAAGAGAGGAAATTATTGATATGCATATGTCTCTTATTATTATTCTAAAAAAATGTGTGATACTCAATATTATTGATGAATGTTGAGCGTCCAAATTGTATATGGGTGTGTGTATGGGCTCCAATTGAAATGCATGTGAAATCAGAATTTTGGGGGAGTCATGAAAACAAGGTTGAGGGTCTATGCAAAGAAAAACAAAGGAATGCACAGAAGGGGATCATGCATGCAAAGAGATGATCAAACAAAGAAGGTTATTATTATTGCTATGAGTGTGCATTTGAGTCAAAATTTAAATCCTGTCACGCTTACCTAGAACCATGCCACATTACAACCAAAAGAAAGACGACTAATCCTAACGAAAATTTGACTTGGGTAGAGGATGGATAGAAGAGAGCAATGAGATAGTTTATGTACTTAGGTATTATGAAGGGATTTTTATGAATGAGATGGTAACTACAAATTACCTACACAGTCTAGGAGGACTAAGATTTTGACAGAAAAAGGTGAAGTTGAGGAAAAATGATGGATGGACTGAAATTCTAGACAACCAAAATGGCCCTAAGGACTCGTTAGTGAATCACAGGCTATAGGAATGGAAAATGGAGGTCACTATGATGAGCGAACAAAAACTTGACTATGTATGGTATGGTTTTTAAGTTTTAAAAGCTGAATCATTGTTCAAAGACGAATAATAGTTTAAGTCTAGGGGTGTTTTGTTAGTTTCATGGCATACTAACTATATTGTAGGTATTTTGCATATGTTTTGCATGGGTTGAGTAGGAAATAGGACATATTTACTTACATATAGGCACTTAAGCATCAATATAAGCATTTGCATGTCATTTACAAAGTTAGATAGTTTCAAGATGGTTTTATGAATTTATACTTGTGATTTAATGTCAGCGAAAGGTCTAAGATAAATAAAAATAGGTATACAAAGGATTGAAGATGGAAAATGACCTAAAATGGAAAGAATCCATTGATTATCGTGGTAGAGAAACACATTATTGTGGTAACCAGAATGTTAAAAGAAGAAGAAAGCTAGAAAAATATACTACAGCGGTAGCCGGAACGGTCCACATTGTAGGAATTTACTACCGCGATAGAGCAATTTGCATAGCAAAAATACACTCCATGGTAGGCTACCACGGTAACCAAAACCCCATTTAATGGGCAGAATACACTACCACGGTATCCTATCGTAGTAACCACAAGACGCATTGGCTGAACGAGGGGACTATTGTAGTAACCAAAACACTCATTGGCTAAATAGGGGGTCTACTGCAGTAGCCTACTGTGGAGTGCAAAGATTTGATAGTTCCTAGGTTTTTTAGATTTGTGTTTTGCCTGGACTACCATGATCAAGTACTGCGGTAGTGTGAATGAAAAAGGCAATTTTAGTCCTTTAAATGTCTGTTACGTAGTCTGGAGTATGTAAGATATAGTCTAGAGTGTGGGAGATATAGATAAGTGTTTGAGGGTTTTTGGACATTCTTTGGACACTAAAGGAGGCATAGACAACAGTAGCAGAGGAGCTGGAGCAAGGAACAAGAGAAGAGCAAAGAGAAGGCATTCAAGTCTTTGGTATGATTTCTAGTGTTTTTAATTCTTTGTTCTATATTCTCTAACTATGTTAGGCTAAACACCTCAATTCTAGAATGTAATCTCGATTGTGAGAACCCGTAATTCTATGTTTTGATTAATCTATGTTGATATTTTGTTTTATACCTTGTGTTCTTATTACTTTCTATTTACTAGCCATAGATAGAAAGATCTTAGACGGTTAAACTAACTCAGGAGAGAGGCTTGATGGTTTGATCATTAACTTATCGCATTAGACAGATCAATTGACTAGGAGGTTGTTGATTTTATAAGAGGTTGTACGTGAAAATAGATGTTACAACATTAATTATTTTGTTATATGCCTCGAGAGAGGGTATTAAGAACTTGGCTAATAGATATTAACATAACCCGAGAGGGCATTGTAATTAGAAGTGCTATAACCTACAAAACTATGAGATAGATTAATTAAAATAAGTATTAAGGGAAATTATATGAGATTTTACTATCCTAGAATGTTGATTGATATAGTTTTCAAATCTAACATTCTTTTGATTTAAAGTTTATTTAAGTTTAGAACATTTACACTTGATTTATAGCCTTGATAAAATTGTCATTAATAGTAGATTGGGTTTTGAGATTATTGGTATTTAATTGTTCCCTAAGGACGATATCCGAATTACAATCGATTTTTACTACTTGCAACACTATATACTTGCAGTGCAATCAACACTCCACTGACTTGGCCTGGGCCTAAGTGAAAGCTCAGTGGTGGGCCTACCTTATCCCAACTAGGGGGCCTAAAGCTTGAAATCTTTACATTTTATCATAAAATCTCATTATCTTCTTTTTCAACACACACTTTATCATCCTCTTATTCCTAAATTCCCCACTTCAAGTAGCAAGTATAAGCCCTAGAATGTCCCTTAAGTGAGCCTACAAAGATCTCTACTTCGATGATTGATTCCAATAAGATTTGGAGAGTTAGTGATGCAAATCTTGTTCTATTTTTGGGTTCTTCATAAAAACATCTAAAATTGTTCTATTGTTCTAAAACTTTAGAGGGTCATCTTCTCAAGGTAAAGAGATCTTTAAGTGTTTTTCTATTGTATTGGCAATCCTCTAACACTATCTTATTTTCTTAACTAACCCTAGGAAATCAAGGTTTTCAATTATGTAAGCATCTTTGGGCTAGATCAATAGAAGGCTACAATGTTACGCTTTGAGTTTAGTATTATGTCTTTGATATATATTATTTTGATAGTGTGTCCCGTAAGTGATGTGATTGCTTGGAAGCATATTGTTGTTATTATTATAAGTGTACGATATTGCAATAGTAATATATGATTGAATACCAAAAATTGTCCTCAAGGAACAATTGATTGCCAAGAATCTCAAATCTCAATCTACTATTAGTATCAAGTTTATTAAGGCTGCAAATCAAGGTTGGATGCCTTAAACTAAAATCAGATTAAACATAAACGAGTATTGAATTTGAAAACTATATCAATTGAATTTCTAGGATAGTAAAATATCATGTGATCCCCTTTTAATTCTTAATTCAATTAATCTGAGTCCTAATTATGTAGGTTATGGCACTTTTCACTAAAACCCTCTCTAGAGGCATTTCAATCCCTATTAGTTACATTTCCCAATACCCTCTCCCTAGGCGTACAATTAACAAACTAATGCAATAAACACTAAATTCATGTGCAACCTCCTATAAAATCAATGACCTTTCTGTTCAACTGATCTCTCTAGGTTTATACTTTGATGATCAAACCATCAAACCTCTCTCCCAAGTTAGTCTAACAGTCTAAAATCAATCTATCTATGGCAAGTAAATAGAAAGCAATAAGAACACAATGTATAAAACAAAACATCAAAATAGATTAATCAAATTAAAGAATCAAGGGTTCCTACAAACAAAATCACAACCTAGAATTTAAAGCGCTTAGCCGAACATACTGTAGAGAGTACAGAACAAAGAATTAAACATAGAAGAATTCATACTATAGTCTTGATCTTGTTCTTCATTCCCTTCTCCTTCTTCACTCTTGTTCTCACTGTCACCTTTTAAAAAAAAATACATCTAAAACCTAATTCACTTATCTATTTATAGTTGAGCATCTAAAACTCCTGAAACACAAATTAAAAAAAAATTGCAGTAATGGTTCGGATAGTCTCAATAATCAAATTTTTTGAAAATTCACAAAACTAGTTAACAATCTCACTACCACAGTAAGCTACCATGGTAGTCATTCTTTGCATTTAATTATCTCTTGGGTTACTACGATAATGTACTGCGGTAATGAATTCCTGCAATCACCCATGTTCTAGGTACCATGGTAGTCGTCCACAGTAGTGATCTACCTATTCTTTCTTTGTATTCACACTCTGGTTACTGCGGTAGTTAGTGGGAATTCAGCACTTTGGCCTTTTTTCAATCTTCTTTCGTTGGTGTTCTTGTTCTTACTCAACCTGGACCTACATGGACAACTAAGAGCCTTCCTCGGGCATTAAATCACAAGTATAAATGAAAAAAAGTCATATTGAAATTCTCTAACTATGTAAATAAATATGCAATGGTAATATGAATGCTCGTGTACATGTATATAAGTAAATATGTCCTATTTCCTATCTAACTCGTGCAAAACATATGCAAAATACCTATAATATAGTTAATATGCAACACAATTAACAAAATAGCCCCAAACTTAAACTATCGTTCGTCCTCGAACAATAACTCAGCTTTTAAAACTTAAAACCCATACGATACATAGTTAAATTCACTTTCAATCATCATTGTGACCTCCATTTTACATTCCTATAGCTTATGATCCATTGACAAGTCCTTAGGATTGTTCTAGTTGTTTAGAATTTCAACCTCCTCCATTCTTCCTCAACTTCACCCTTGTCTATCGATGTGTCAATCCTCCTAGATTGTGTAGGTGATTTTTAGTTACTATCTCAATCATAGAAATCCTCTCCTAATACTTAAGTACACAAACCCCCTCAATTCTCTCTTCTATCAATCCCCTGCTCAAGTGAAACTCTAGTTAGGATCAACGGTCTTCCTTTTACGTTATAACATGGCCTAGCTCTAGGTATAAGTGAGATAGGATTTAAATTCTAACTCAACTACACACTCATAGTAATAATAACAACCTACCTTATTTGATTTCCTCTTTTTGTGCCTTATCCCCTTCTATACATTCCCTTGTTTCTCTTTCTTTAAACCCTCAAACTTGTTTTCATAGCTCACTTGAACTTATAATTTTACATGCATTTCAATTGATGCCCATATATACACTCATATAAAAGTAGGAAGCTCAACATTCATCAATAATACTAAAATTATATGTGTGTGTGTGTGTGTGCGCATGTATGTATGTGTGTATATATGTATATTAATGATAGCATCCCTTCCTTCTTCTCATCATCCAAAAAGGCATCATCATTACCATGAGTGCACAAAAATGGGTTCAACTGAAATATGCATGAAATACACTTTGTTTAGGCTCATTACAAGAAAATTGGCCTCAAGGATAAAAATTAGCTACAAAAAGCTTTTCAAGTGTTGGGACTGGTCTTTAGGTTAAAACTCAAACAATGATGGCGTACTTCATTTCCCTCCTAAATTCCTTCCTAAGCAGTGTTCAAGATAGATTTGATTATTTCAAGAGTCTGAAAAATTATATCCACTCGTGTTATGGTTTTCACTCCTCACTTTCCTCAATTTTTGAATTCTCAATTTACCTAAGACTAAAGAGTTCTATCAAAGTCAAATTTTGGACAAACCAAGCACACATACTGTTTGAACATACCCTTAGTTCTTTATCTCATCAAACTAGAGGAATTTTCAATCTCATAGGTCATTTAGTGAAAATTTCAAAAATTTGGTATAGAACTAGCCTAAGTGACACATATATGATCTACATACTCATGTCCTAAAGCTAACTACTTAGGAATCTCATGATATCTAAATTTCATAATAGAATTTCAATAACAAATATGTGATATGCCTAGAGATATACAGTTAAGAAAAAGTGTAGCACACAATATATACATACATACATATATATATATATATATATATGAAAATAACTTGACTTGAAGAAGATTGTCTTCAATGTGTACCCCCAAACTTAAATTGTGTCTTGTTCTCAAGTGCACAACTTGAATATGAAGCACACATATCGAGAAGAGACACACTGAGTCATAGACATCCTTAAACATACTTGCTCTCAGAAACATGTATAGAAGAAATGATAGGAAGAATAATTAGTCTTGAGTCCACAAATAACCCAGGCAAATAGAACAACTATGTGACATAATTAAAAGTAAGTTCAAGTAGTAGGGTTAAAACTTTGGCAGTTCAGTGTTAAAACGTAACAAAATACATTCAAAGAGAATGAAATGATATGAGATTACTAGCCAGCATCGTCTTTGGAAAACTCAGCATCTAAAAGTGATTGAAATCAGCAACTGGGCCAAGAGCGTCGTCGTCGTCATCGTCGGTAAGAGCACGTGTTGGGGATCTAAAGCACTTGCCATCTATGTAGGGGAGCATATTTGTAGAAGGAAGCTTCTCTTAGGTGAACTTAAGTGGGATACATGAAGGAACTTAAGGACAGCCACTACCCCATGGAGAAGTGTATGAGTCTGTGATATGAGGGCACTGGAAGTCGAAGCTGAAGCAAGTTTTGGTGATGCAAATGTAGAAGTTTAGTCACTATCCTCCTCTTCTTCACCGGAGTGGTGGTAAGCATCCGAATTAACATGTAATCCTTCATCTTTAGAGTCGACTCATCCTTGGGCCAAGTGACACCAATCCTCCTACAAAGCTCTATAATGAATGTGGGACGAGGAAAACCGGCATTGGTCTTACCGATGGCCATCCTGATGGAGCTATAAATGACTGTGCCAATGTTGATGGAGAGGACCTTCATGATGCAATATACAAGTTTGGCTCTCTCCATCAGAACTGTAATACCTGAAATTTTAAGTGTCATAATATCCAAAATTTCAGTTTAAAACACACTTTATTAGTGCATATACGTAGATTTGTCATTGATATGCAATTAATTAATTGGCATAGAAGTATATAGGGATATGCATTAATTAATATTAGACATATAAAAATGTTGGGTAAATATACTCCTCTCTATTTGAATAAGAAAATAATATTTTAATATGATATTAATATAGAAAAGTATGTGTATAAAGTATTAATTAGATGTATACATGAAAATAATATTTTGTTCAGTATGATAGTAATATATATAGAAAACTATATGTGTAAAGGAAATGCATTCATAAATGCAATATCTTATTTGGTATGATGTTAAGGTATGCATATGTAGGAAATGATAGTCCCACATTGGGAAAATAGAAACACTAGTTGAAAGAGGGCTCTATATAAACCTCCTTACTCTACTCATCTCATTCATCCCAAAGCAAGAGTTTGAAATTCCTCTTGCTCTCTCTTTGCCTCCTTCTTGGCAACCTTAGCCCTAATTCTTCTTTTTGATCTCGATGTGAATTTCTTTCCTTTCTTTTAATTTATTATTTTGACTTAGATAATGCTTGCTTGGTTTGTTAGCTTGATTTTTAATCTTGTCCTTTTTATTTGTGCCTTTCAATTAATATGTTGCTTATAACCAAGAGAGTATGTTTTGTAGTCGCATCTTGCACGATCTTCTACATCAAAAATCGAAAGTCAATATGAATGTTATACTGTTAGAGTTATTATGTATCATGCATCAACATGTTGTTTATGACCAAGAGAGTATGCTTTGTAGTTGCGTCTAGTACGATCTTCTACACCCAAAATCGAAAGTCATTGTTTAAATGTTATACTGCTTGAGTGTTTAAATACTGTTGAAATGTTTATTTACTACGCTATTGTACACAAAACTAAGATTAAATAAAGATCTCAACCACATACCGGCACTGGGATTCTCCGTGTGTGTTACCAGTTTTTTTTGACTAGTTGTCATGTTTGGCACCAGAGTAGACTGGGTTTTCATGAGTGATCTCACTCCACAGATAAGAGTTTAAGTTTCAGAATTGATCTCTCTCCTTAGATCTGGAACACAGAGGTTAATCTCGTTCAGTTTAAACTACAACTGAAACAATATATTGTTTAAATCGATTTAATCTCTGAAAGTATTTGATATGTTTTCATTATTTGGTTAAAATAATGAATTAAATAGATGAAATAATTCACTAGGCTTTTTAGCTCACCCCCCCTATTTTTCACATTTCAGGAAATTAACTTATCAGCCAACGTGAAGAATTGGTTGTTCTTTTTTATTGTAGGGCATGTGAGCCCAAGTTAAATTACTTATTTTAGTTTTGAATTTATTTTTGTTGTAATGGACCATGTACTCAGAAATTTAGAGTAAATCAATAAAGGATCTTATTTATTATTATGTTATTTTGTGCATTGCCTAATATACACAGGAACCCTCGTGAATTTGGATTTAAAAAGAAAAATAATGCAGCATGGGCCCGTCTCCCAGGCAGCCCAAGATTATTGATCAAAGAAAATTAGAACGTCAAATGACGTAGAAGATGGGGCTCGGTAGTCGGGGTGTTACAAGAAGCCTATTAATGGCAAGGGCTGGTAAAAGATTAGAACACACAAAATATAACCATACCTTCGCCACAGTCGTGAAAGAGTTCTTAGCCAAGCTCATTCGCCAACCATTGGTGCACTGCCAGGTGGCACCATCAACACAAAGAGTCCTTAGCATGTCATCATGGTTGGCCTTATCTAGAAGGTACTCTGGATAATCATCTAGTGTTTCTGGCAACAAGCCATAGATGGCATTGATCGATGTCACGTCAAATGAGACCCATGTGCCTCATAATATACCCAGACTCTCATGTCATCTCTCTCATATGTGTGTAGCATAAAATTCTTGGATGATCGATACTGTAGGTACTACAGAAGCTTGAATTAGCTACTCCCAATGGCGGATAGCTATAGTGGCATCAATGTCTAGCCTGTGCTCCTCATCATCTATATTTATGCCTCTCTCTAGGATAAACTGTCTGAAGTCTCGTATATGCTTGTACTTGGCTTTGGCTTCAACAGTCTTGAACCTTGCTTAATCGTCAGGGCAACAGGCTGTGATATGTGTCGTGGCCATGATGTAATGTTCTTTGTTCGAGGTGCCCTACAATCAATTTTAGTGGACAAAATGTACTAATAATGAAGGCATAGAAAAATGGTCACAACAACAACATATTTTGAACAATTCAATGGAATAATAGCATCCAAAATATCAAGCATATGAGATAATTCATATGAGAGTAAATTCATGCATATAAGAGTAAATGGATCAATTGAATGTGCTCAATGCATAAAGATAATTCATAGAGGCAAATTAAGCATAAAAATGAGGATATAATATCAAGCAAATAAAAAATCATTGCATAAAGACAATTCATAGAGGCAAATTAAGCATAAAAATGAGGATATAATATCTACCTTAACTAGCACATATTCGATGATCCCTTTTAGATAGGCGATGGAGTAGTCTGCAAGCTAAAGAATGATAGTTGTGGGCTTGATCTCCAATAGGCCCAATCATCAGTACACTGAGAGTGGCATTAATTTTATACTAGCCCCCAAGTCACAAAGAGCTTTCTCAAATGTTGTTTTGTCTATACTGCAAGCAATGGTAAAGCTCCCGGGATCTTTCAACTTTTGTGGTGGTTTCCTTTGATGAATAGCATTGCATTCCTCTGTGAGCTTCACTGTCTCATGATCTCTAGTTTTTGCTTGTGAGACATGACTTCTTTCATGAACCTTGCATAATTTGGCATCTATTGCATGGCCTCCACAAATAGAATATTAATGTGAATCTTTTTAAACATGTCTAAGAACCTTGTAAACTGTTCATCTATTTTCTTCTTGTGAAAAACTATGGAAAGGGCAATGGAGGAGGTTCAAGCTATTTGTTGCCTTTAATAGTGATCCCTGGAAATTTGCCTTTCTTCTTTTCACCATCAGTGGAAGTTGTATCAGTTGGCTCTGAAGAAACAAGTCCTTTGGTACTATTAGATTGATCATCTGGCATAGAAAGACTAGACAGTAAGGGTGGACTCTTGATTTCCCTTCCACTTCTTGTGAATATAGCCTTGCAGCTTTCTTTTAGATTCACCTGAGTGTCACTAGGAAAAGAGAATTGCTACTAACTGGAAAATGCTTGGGCTAACTGTCCAACTTGAGTTTCAAGACTTTTCATAGTTGCATTCATGTTTTCCATTTGGATTTCCAACCCTAAGACCCTATTGTTGTTCTTATCAATTCTACGAATCAATTCTTTGAAAAAAAAAGGCCTACATATTCATCATTTCATCGAGTTTTTCCTCCAAAAATGGCTTTTTTTCATGTAGGCCTTGTTGAGGGCATAACTTGTGGGGCCTGCTGGATATTTCTATTATTAGAATAGGAAAAATTTTCATGGTTGTGGATCCCTAGATGGTAATACTTAGGCACATTATTCATAAGTTGCTGCCCTTGATAGTTGTTGAAGTGGTTAATTTGATTCATCTGCTCTATAGATCCTTCCTCTATAAATGGAGCTTTGTGTGCTTCGGCTATGGTTAAAATAGACTAGTTTTGAGGAGCTTGAAACTATCCACTACCAATCTTCTCATCCTACAAATTCAACCTGTGGGTCATAGATGCAATTTGAGCCTAATGAGTTGTGATCTTGTCCACCTCATGTGTTCTAACCCTTTTCATTGAACCTCTCTCTGTACCATGTCCGTAAGCATTGGTTGCCATGTCTTCAATAAGCTGTGTGGCCTCTGTAGTGGACTTTCCCATCAAAGATCCTTCACTACTGAGTCAACCAAGACTCTAGTAGTAATGTCATTCCATTGTAGAACATATGCACTTGAAGTCATAGAAGATAACCATGCTGAGGCCATCTTCTTAACAAATCTTTAAATCTCCCCCAACCCAATATTTATAGAGAGATCCTTTATAACACCCTGCCTCCCACACCTTGCCTGATTTGTCCCCTCGCATGTTATCGTCATGTGCTTGCACCTTTGACTTTTCATTTTTATTTAGGTTGCTTGGGAGGCTGGTGGTGTCACACTAATTCTTTTCTATTTCAGTCCCAAATCCATGAGACTTCTTATATACATTAACTTATGCACAAGTAGATTTCATAAAAAATAATAACCTCATCATGAAATAAATAAAATCTACTTTTATTAATTTTAATTCAAATAATTCAAAGGTACATAGCCTTTGTATTCATTACAGTGGAAATAACTTCAAAATTTAAATAAAATAACTTGGGCTAACATGTCCTACAATTTAATGAAATTTTTAAAGAACTAATCTAATTGCCATCCATGTAGCCTTGATTTCTTAATTCCCTGAAATATTAGAAAGGAAGTGTGAGCTTATGCGCCTAGTGGATCATTCTAAAAACTTAACTCTTTATTTCAAAATAAATATAACACGTATAATAAATACTTCAGCTTCATAAAGATATTTGAATTTTGACTGCTTGAACGAATTGATCTCAACCCGGAGTTGGTGCACTTTAGCTGAAGTGAAATAATTTTGTAAAAATTTCTGACCCATCTATTCCCAAGTCATGATTACTGAATATCGTCCACAAGGAATGGTTGATTACCAAGAATCTCAAATTCAATCTATCATTATTATCAAATTTATGAAGGTTGCAAATCAAGGTTGGATGTCTTAAACTAAAATCTAATTAAATAAAAACGGTTATTAATTTGAAAACTATATCAATTGAGTTTCTAAGATAGTAAAATCTCATGTGATCCCCCTTAATTCTTAATTCAATTAATCTAATGCCTAATTCTGTAGGTTATGGCACTTTTCACTAAAACTCTCTCCCGAGGAGTTTTAATCCCTATTAGTGACATCTCCTAATACCTTCTCCCGAGGTGTATAGTTAACAAATTAATGCAATTAACACTGAATTCATGTGCAACCTACTATAGAATCAATGACCTCCCAATTCAATTCCTCTCTAGGTTTCATACTTTGATAATCAAACCATCAAACCTCTCTCCTAAGTTAGTCTAACAATCTAAAATCGATCTATCTATGGCTAGTTAATAGAAAGTAATAAGAACACAATGTACAAAATAAAACAACAAAATAGATTAATCAAATTACAAAATCAAGAGTTCCTACAATCAAAATCACATCCTAGATTTTAAAGTGCTTAGCCTGACATACTGTAGTGATTACGGAGCAAAGAATTAAACATAGAAGAATTTATACTATATTCATGATCTTGTTCTTCATTCTCTTCTCCTTCTTTGCTCTTGTTCTCACTGATGTTGTCAAAAAAAAAAACTTCTAAAACCTAATTCACTTATCTATTTATAGTTGAGCATTTAAAACTCCTAAAACACAAATTAAAAAAAAACTTAAAATTGTAATTTTAATCGCACTACCGCAGTAATGGTTTGCAATAGTTTCGATGATCAAATTTCTCGAAAGTTCACAAAACTGGTTAACAATCGCACTACCACGCTAAGCTACCACGGTAGTCATTCTTCGCCTTGAATTATCTCTCAGGTTACTGTGGTAATGAATTCTTACAATCACCCATGTTCTAGATACTATGGTTGTGGTCCATGGTAGTGATCTGCCTATTCTTTCTTTGTATTCATGCTCTAGTTACCGCGATAGTCAATTGAAATTCAACAATTTGGCTTTTGTTCAATCTTCTTTCATTGGTGTACTTGCTCTTACTTAACTTGGACTTGCATGTACAACTAAGAACCTTCCTCGAACATTAAATCACAAGTATAAATGATTAAAAGTCATTGAAATTCTCTAACTATGTAAATAAACATGCAACGCTAATATGAATGCTCATGTCCATGTATATAAGTAAATATGTTCTATTTCTTATCTTACCCATGCAAAACATTTGCAAAATACCTATAATATAGTTAGTATGCAATACAACTAACACGTGCTTACAATTGTTGATTAAGTATATTTATTATGTGACATAAGAGCTTGATATAGACGTCAAAGAACTTTTTTGAAATGTTTATACTATGTTTGGTCCATGAGATATGTCTTTGAATGATAATATATGTTGATACGATACACCTATGAGGAATATGTGTGTGATAACCATTAAAAGAAAACTAGAAAGATATTAACCACATACCAAAGTGATGACCAACCATTTGGTATCATTGTAGGTATTATCCACAGATTAGAAGACTCAACACGATGCATCCGTATTTGATCATTGTGGGTGGTTCCCCTAATGTGAGTTCCTAATTCCTAGAATTAGGAAATGGTAAAATACGACTTTTGAGAATGGTTAATATATATAATTTTGTCCTAGGTTTACTTGCAGGTCAGATGCTTCCATTTGAGGGTTTCCCTAATAGTTTGATGTCTTCTCTTGGCGATGTCCTTGAGGGTGTAATGCTGACCTTGGAAGTGTCCCTAAATTAAACCCCAGACCGATGAATACTATTACTAAGAAAGAGAATATTGAGTATAATCCTTTCGGTCTTAAAGTCAACCCTAAACAACTTTTTATTTGAAATACCTAATGTTTGCAAGTATTTGACATACATGTGAATATTTAGCTAAAATAATGTATGAAATATTTGGTTTGATCTATTGGGCTCTTTGAGCTCCCCCCTTATCTAACATTTCAAGTAACCAATGAAATAAACCCATCAAGGTTTTTTGAGTGGATGTCTGTATTGTTAGAGTATTTCTTCTTTCACTTAATTGTTTCGGACATGTTGGCCCTAATGATCTTTTTTTTCTTTACTATTTAGTCTTTTAGAAATAAAAGCATGGGGCTTAATGATAGCTATGTCTATTGAGTTTCAATTCCACTTAGGACTTTCAATACTTGGTGAATTTTATTGGGTTATGTTCTAGACATTGAATTCATTTTATTAATTCGATCATTTTCATTTGATCATTATGTGGTTCACACTGTTTAATGGTTTGTTGTGGATATACTATATAACTTGGTGAATCTGAGATGAGTTGGGATGTAGATAGAATGGAAATGAGATTTAGTAATGTCTCGTCTCTCAAGTAGCTCTTTTGATATTGGGAATATAATATTGTAATCGTGATCATGTGGTTGATGATCACTTTAAAATGTGTCCTTGGACTACACCCTAAATCAATGAATGTCTCATTAAAGAAAACAAAAATATCGAGGACAATCCTTTCGATCTTAATGTCAATTGTAAATAAGAAAGTATTTGAAGTGTCTAGTGTTCAAAAGCGTGTACAGATTGTTGTCTTAACTAATATGATGCATGTGATGTGTATGGGTTGATGTACTAGGCTCTTTTGAGCTCTCCCCTTGTATTTTATCTATCAAGTGTCTATTAATCATAGTAGATTTAGCAAAATTCTTCGAGTGATGACATTGTGAGTAGCCTCACTAATGAGGTTACTACTAAATATGGTTTTGAGTTTGTTGATGGACCTAGGTTTTAGTTATTTGTCTGTTGTTTACATTCAAAGGTGTTTCATTAGTCAATTGGTCAAACTTATTTATGGTCATGTTTTATTTTATTATATGAGAACCAGTACACAATATTATTTAACATTTATTTATTTCATCGTGATTAATATTATTTGCCACACTTTGTGCTTTGCATTTGGGATGTGTCAGCGACATAGCATTTTTGTCCTTCAAATGACCCCAATTATGTAATATGATGGATCTTGTTTCTATTATTGGCACCTGAGGGCATTATGATAATTTGGACCTAGCGCAATTAAGTGATCGAAGGGTAGGGTGTTACAGTAGGGTAGGCAAGCCCTAAGATAGTCTACTAGTCATTGCAACCCACGTGACAATATGATCCCCATGGTAATGTGCATGTGATCCAACATCTCACACTACCTAACAGTCAATCATGTTTCTCAAAAGCTCATCAACCCTTGGTCCAAGATCAAATAGAAGAGGCTTTCAAAAATAGATTACCCCTCATACCAAGATCAAGCAAGTAAAGTATTTAATTGAGAAAAACCATTAGTGGACTACCAACGACACCTAATGGATTCCTATCCTAATTTTATTTATCGTGTGTGATCAACAATGATAAGTCAAACATTATATTAATTATCACATGTAAAAATAATATCATCTCACATCATGATTAAAGGTGAAATGTTCATCATATATAGCTATACATAGTCAATGCACCATCATAAATGAAACTTATTTCAATCCTAGTCTCTATCGAGTCATGCATTATTCAACTCGTACCATAAGTAAGGACACAATATCACACATCATGCATATAGACCAAATATAGCATATACACATATAAGCATGTGACCTAGTATGCTAATCATCTTTCTAAGTCCATTTTCATAATATATGCATGCATATACAAGACAAAGAAGAAATAATAAACAAACAATTGTTACACACATCACAACGCTCCAAAAAATCAATGAATGCCTCAAAGTCAATTTGCAACTCCAATGATATCAGTCAATCTACAACTCCAATGATCTCATCTGTGACACTAATGATCTTAGTCGCACCAACGTTTTACACAAATACTAGTTTTTAATGTATTGTTGTTGTCCTAATTAGCTTGTTTGTGCATGCAGTTGGACCATTTTGGTATTTTGAAATCACCATTATGTTTCCCAAGGTTCCATGAAGTTGGATGTGTGAGATCCAAAAAGTTCATACACCTAGTCCTCTATGACAGTTAGTATAGCATGTTGCATTGTGCAAACACCATAGGACCCTTTTGGGCAGTGCGACACACTCCTCAATGCTATGTGCATAAAGTAGTGCACTATTTTTTCTTAAAATCATATCGATGTCAATTTTGAGAGTTCTGCAACTTATTTTGTTTATCGCTCAGTGTTCTACATGATCATGATGATTTTGTCACTTGGTTCCTAGAGGTTCAAGATCAAATGACCAATTTTCATCTATTAGTGAAAGACTCAATAATAGCAGTATTAGTGTTATAACCACCTATCTTTAATCACTTGGTTCTAACACCTTGAGTCACCATTTCACTCCATTCTTATGAAAATTTGATGATGGTATTGGGTACTTAATGAAGGCATAGGGTCATGATTCAACATGAACATTATCAATTTCAAAAACAAGTCCAATGTAACACCTCAACTCCCAATAGGACATCGTCCATTAAGAATCTAAATGCTACTTAAATTTTTTTTCCTTCTATCAAAAATCTATTTCTTCAAAATCAGGTTCATAAATCATTTCCAATGAAATATCTGAAATTTCATTTCTCATAAAAAAATCATCATAATTTCACACTTGTTTCACCAGATTTTCATAATTAGATAAAACAAACTAAAATCAAAAATTAGAAATCATAAATCGTAAATCACAAAGTACAGTTTACGCAACGAAATAACCTCAAAAATAAACTTTTATTTAAAATTGTAAGTATTAAATATATAATATCGTTTAATGATATGATTGACTGAAATCCAAAACAAAATAAATAAATATAAAACAACGATATTAAACTCAAATGAAAAATATACATTCAGTTCTTTTAAAATTAAAATAAATAAGTTAGAACCTCTAATCCGCCTATCTCGAATAACCTCTCCCACGAAGTTTCCAATCCAAGGTGAAGGTCTTCTGACGTAGGTTACAGTACTCTATGTTCATGTGTACCTGAAAAATAAAATGGGAGTGAGCTCGAAAGTCTAGTGGATCATTTCTACACATCACACGCATTATACAGACTCAATCCAAAACATTACAAACACTTTCAAACATTAGGCATTTCAACCATTCATTTGATTTTGGTCGAAGTCTAAGACCGGAAGAGGGTTGAGATGTCTCTTGGTATTCCCCGTGATCCAATTTAATCGTAATCGTAGAAAGTCTCAAGTACCATCTAAAATTAGTCATATTTCAGTATCACAGTCTAAGAGAGAGTACTTACATGGCTCATACCGTCTTCCAAAGACTTTGAGCTGTCTTAGGCGGCTCAAGGTTGAGAATACCTACAATCTACCTTGTAGCTAGCCAATCTCAAGTAGTGGCATATAGGAGATACCACCTCAATCCGCTTCAAGCTCGTCGATAGCACCGATATGTGGATTCTTAATAAACTTTGTCTTATTTTAGTTTTACAATCAAATTCAATTGCACCAAGCATCACATAGTACAATAGAAAATTAATCAAATAATGCATGCTATTAAAATAATAAAGTGCATGGTTAAATAATGAAATCTAAGTGCATAATTTCCTATTCATGCATGCAATGATTAATGAATCATTCATCACCCATCATTCAAGCATACCAAACAATTTCAATCAATTTTCTAATAAAATTCTAATAACATAGAACTATTCAAACAAATGCTTTGAATTTTAAATCCATAGAATACTTATGAGCAAAGAAATCACGCCCACCTGATTCCGCAGATCTGCAGGGCTACCTTACTTTCCTGCGAGCCATTCGATATTTTAAAATGTAAAATCTAAAATTTAACAATCAATAAAACTTTCTAACTTTCTAACTCATATTCAATCTCATTTGAAACTCTTCTTAATCTTAAATAATTTCTAAAATAATTATAAAGTTTGAATATTAATTTCAACTAATTTCATGGTTATTCGAAAATTCTAGAATTTCATATAATTAAAATAAAATAATTTCTATGTTCTTCGAATTTCTTAATCTGTCATTAAGACTTTAATAATTAATTTCTAAGCTTATATTTTATAAAAATAATACTTCTATTAATTTAAACTTTTAATCTAGAAATAAAACTCTCATAATTAATTTTCAAGCTTCTATGATTTATTCACTTCTAGATAATCTTATTTAGATCCAATCGAACAATTAAAAACATTAAGACTTGAATTTGGGTTTTAAAAAAATAATTCACTTGAGTTCAATAAATTTCATTTCACTTAAAATGAGATTTTTATATCTAAATTTTGAACTAAGCTCCTAATTATTAATTTATCACATAAAAATATCTAGGCTACATCTTTTAAAATAAATTATTCATCTTCAAAATATTAAATCCAAATTATAGATTTCTTAAATTCTAAATTCCAAAATAAAAATAATTTCATCTTAAAACTTTTTTTAAATGATTTAATTAATTTTTAATTGAATAAAAAAATTTTAATATTTACTATTTACATCAGGTTTCTAAATAAAATTTTAAATTCCAATCTCTAAATTTCTCAATTTCCTGAACTTCGATATTTTCAACATCCAAACATCCATCAAACCACATCCACACAAATTAAAAATAATGGTTCTAACATAAAAATATTGAATAAGGCTTTAATTTTATATCTTTAACTAATGAAGGTACAAATTTCTAAATTTCATTTTTAGGATCAAAAAAATAAATTTTGAGCTATCTAAAATTTAAAATCAAAAATTTAAAAGTATTATACCTCTCTTCGTCTTCTTTGCCAAAGACGCACCAGAAGCCTTCGTTTCCACCAACCGTAGCTGCTTCTTCGTTCCTTGTTCGTCCAAACCAAATTGCACACTTTTGTTCCTCGTTTCTGGTTGCAATCACAACCATGGCCTCACTTATTCTTCTTCGCACAACCAGAAAGCACTAAATCTCCCAAAAAATTTTGTTCATCTTCTTCTGATCGTCACGGTCAACAAGATCAACATTTGTTCTTCAACTTCATCCCAAACACAGCTAGATTTTTCAGCCCCTTTTTCACCTTTGTTTGGCAGCAACAGCAAAACCAGAAGTTGCTGGTTTCCTTGTTTGTTTTCCCAAATCATGGCATTAGCAGCGGCATTCTTCTTTCTCCGCGAGCAAACACCACACGCGGCTTCTATTTTCTATTCTTCTTCCCCGGTCTTCTTTCCCATGCACAGCAACAACCAAAACCCAACTGGTTTTGTGCTTCACCCACCAAAACC
>JAJIYU010006488.1:0-20584 GCA_030144865.1 Tinospora cordifolia
AATTTGGAAAGTCATGAGGATTTTTCCCTTGGTTTCAGTATCTTCTTGGGTCATGGTCTCAGAGGTAGACTTCTGTGTGATAAAGATGTCATGCCTGATTGTGTTCAGGACCACAACTGGGATACTGAGGGTGGTTCACTCTTTCAGTTAATTCCTGATATCAGATGGTAAATTCCTGATATTAGAGTACAACAGATAAATTGACTAAGTGTTTGAAATGCCCTAATGATTGAAACTGTTTGCATGTTTCGTATGCTCGTTTGTATCATGCTATTGATGTGTAGGGGAGATCAACTGGGCTTTCGAGCTCACCCCATTTTTATTTTACAGGTACTCATGAGCCCAGCGTTCAGTGAGGATGCAGACCGGAGACTGGAGGATTTGTAGAGAGAGAGTGTGTGATTTTTGTTATACTGTCTCTCTATTTTGTATAGTTTTTACGATGTATATTTTGAACTTGGGCCAGAGGGCCATGTATCATATTTTTGTATATGTATATACAGGACTGTTTTACCATCTTAAACACTATTTTAATCTTGATTGATAAACTAATGATTTTAGATATGGTATTGCTAAACAGTGTTTAATGATTTAGAAAGATTTGATCTGAAAAGTGCTTCCGCTACTATTATCTTGATTTCTAGTATAAATATGATTTTGAACATCCAGTGAATTTGATTTGAAACCAATTGCTTAGTGAAGCATGATTAAAATGATTATTTGAAATTAAAGAAATGATTTTAAACCTCGTGTATAGAGGTAGAAAGATAAATTGATGATATCTGTCGCACGCCCAGGGCCTCGGCAGACCACACGCTGAGCTTGGAGTCGCGCGACGCCCGACAACGAGGCCTCAGATTGACAAACACGACGTCCAGTCCGGGGGTCGGGGTGTGACACCCAATCACTAACCCTTCCTGCAACTGCTCTCTTTTGCTCGTGAATCGCTCTCTTCTGCTCACGAATCGCCGCCTTTCTACAATTTCCCCCTCTCTTCTTCCATCTCTCATTCTTGAGTCGAACACTTCGAGCATTTGAAACGATTTTCAATCGTTTGAGGGATTAGCAATTGTTTATCAACAGAGAGAAGGAAGCAAAACGTGGTTGGGCTGCGACATCCATCGGTCTGCAACTAAGCGGTGTAACCTTAGAACCTGAGTTTAAAGCATTCAAACCGTGATTTTAAGCCTCAATAAAATTAATATTAAAATTAGACTTGGATTTGAGATTATTAGCCATATATTATTCCCTGATAACGATATCTGATTTCTTACCATATATTACTATTTAGATCTTGTACACTTGCAGTGATCCCAACAACAACATCACCACTTGAAAAGAGATGGGTCAAAAGTTTTTTCGAAAATATTTTACTCCACCTAAAAATGCACCAACTTCAGGGTAAGATAAGTTTTTTCAAGCAGTTAGACTTTGAATCACTATATGAAGCTTGGGAGAGATTCAATGATTTATTGAGAAGATGCCCTTAGCATGGTTATCTCCTATGGCTCCAAATTCAGATGTTTTACAGTGGTTTGACTGTAATACCTCATAATTTTGTCAAATAAATTAAAAATAAATAAAGTCGACAAAAAAATTAAATGAAATAAGTAAGTAAAGGTTTCTCGAGACTCTTGGGTGAAAATTATGTGAAAAAAATAAGAAATAAGATTTATTGAGAAAGATTCTAAAATAATTGGAGGCAAATGAAATCTTAGGATTAGGATGATGTAACAAATGATATAAGGTAAGTATAATTATCAAATATTATTTGTATAAGAATTATTTTGTAATTATGCATATAATGGAATAATTATGGAGTTAATTATCAAATATAAAGTAAGTAGAGTGAATTATATCTATACATATATAATTATTTTTTACCTCTCTGAAAATAAAAATATGAAACAAATATAGAGAAAAATATACAAAATGAAGAAATGAAAAATATAGAGAAATATGGATTATTAATTGTTGGCAATAAAAATATTAAAGAAATAAAAAATATCTAATAAATACAATATTAAAGAAATAGAAAGGGAAGAATATTAGGGAAATTTAATAAAATAGAAGGATATGTGTAATAAACCATATATACATAGATTAGAAAGTGAAATTGGGTTTATCATTAGCAAATTCTGGATGATAGAAACTTTAGAAAGTAATTTTGGGCAATGTATACAACATCCAACGGCCAGAAACGTGTAATCCGCACGATCTACGATCCAATGGCCGTGATCAAGTCCGCATCGGGCGCACAGATGCACCGAATCACCACGATCCAACGGTCTGCGATCGATTCGCCCGATCCAACGATCGCGATCAAGCCCGCACCAACGCGCGGATGCACCGAATCATCGTGATCCAACGGCCCACGATCAATTCACCCGATCCAACGGCGCACAACGCAGGCACGGTTTTGTTGATCGCGAACTAAGATCTGCGTGTTGCACTCGAGGATGATCCAAGCATCCAGATCAAAGGCTCCGGAAAAAAAACCAGCAAAATAACCGAAAAATCCACAAAAATGGTTTCTAAATTTTGAAAAATATCCAAAATTCACTTGCTATTCTCCTATACTTGGGAGGTACAAAACTTTGAAGAATTGGCAAGTTTCCTACAAAGATAACACCACAAACTTACCATTCTATACCCTTTTGAACTCTATATAAACCCCCTATGCTCACAATCCTCTCATCCCAAGAAACAAGAGTTGAGATTTCCTCTTGTTCTCTAAGCCCTCTCCTTGGCACCCCTTCTCACCTTTCTTTTCCCTCTTGTGTGTGAGAAGTTCTTGGTTTGGGGATTTATCTTGAGTGATTTTCTTGGTGCTTGTACGTTGGAAACTCTTGCTTAAACTTTGGGGAGAAAACATCATAAGGTGGAAGTGATTTCTTGAACACCCCTTTTTCTTATTCGAATTACTATCATGTTCATTGTTGTATGGCTTTTGAAATCAAAATAATTTCAGTTCTAGTATTCTAAAATATATTTCAGTTTCAGATTTGATCCTTATTTGGATTTATGCATTCATAATATTCATGTCATGTTTAGTATCATGCTTAGGTTTTATTTCAAAGTATGATGCATGATTATGGTTGTTTAATGATTTGATTTTTAGATTGTTCATATTTTGAATTTTATTGATCTTAGTTTCATGTTCTGAAGTTTATTTGATGAATCAAGATTTAACAAAAGAAGATGGCGAAAATAACCACGTACCATTATAGCAAACATGTGGGTTGCTATGGATGTTCTTTTCATATGATTAGTTTATATGGTTTTAAGACCAAAGTACTTGGTTGGTGGGTTAGTTCCTTTTAAGTTCCAAAAGTCCAATAAAATTGGCTAAGAAAAGCTATATTTCACTCTAAGGAGGTACTTTGTTAAGAAAATCAAGGGCTTAAAAACTCTTTTGGTCTAAAGTCTACACTTTAAACAAATGGATGCTTAAAACGCCTAATGTATGCAAGTGTTTAAAATATGAATGTGCTATTGGTTTGAATTTGAAAAATGGTAGTTTGAAAAAGATCCACTGAGCCTTGGGCTCACCCATTCCTCTCTTTTTTTTAGGAAATTAAATTATGAAGACCATGAAATTTGGATAGTTTTTATTTTAGCAAGTTTCTACTTTTTAAAGTTTCTTTTTAATGTAAGGGCATGTTGTCAAATTTTGAATAAGTCTTTCGCTGAAATTTTATTTTATTTTACATTCTTTTGATCAACAATGTAATAGTTTACTTTTACATTAGAAAGTTATGTATTTTTTTATGAATAAAGGAGTTGAATTTTTCTTTATCTTTAATGGCCTTAATTTTATTAGGTGGAAATTTGTATTCTTGAATTTACTCTAAGGCATGAGGTACCCAACTCGCCAAATGGTTAAGTCCACTGTTAAAGAATGGTATTTATGACCAATACTCAAAGAATGTGGGGGTTGGGGTATTACAAGTGTGGTATCAGAGCCTAGGCTTTAGGTGGCTTGGGCTTAAAATAGAAAATCAAGCCTAAACATGTGTTGATTAGGATAGAAATAGAAAGTCAAACATTAGTTGCTTGACAAGAATTAGAAACCTAAATTAGGGCTTCACGTTGAATTGAATTAAAATTTTAGTGCCCTACCTTCTATTTTTTAAAATTGAAAAATGTTTTAGAAAATGTTTTCAAAAAGGAAAATGTTTTGTTTGGATACAAAGACTACAACTTGAGCTGATAGTGGGTAAGCGTTGTCCTAAGTAAAGCTAAACATTGAAAGGGAAGTGGGTTATCTCGCCCTAGAAAGCACGGTTGCTAAGCAGACTTCGGTCTCGTCGCCCGATCTAGAGGTTGTCCCACCAGCTTATATGCGTAGTCGGAGTTGAAGAACACTCTTATTTTCTATAAAAGAAAATTAGAAGGTGGAAAATTAGGGCAAGAAAGTGAACAGAAGTCAAAATAGATGCCAAATGTGGTATCTTGGCTAGACAAAGGTTGTGAGTCAACCAGATTAAACCCTAGGTCCAGAGAAAGACCCTAGGTAGAAACATGGTGTAGCCAGGGGTGGCATAGTAGATCAAAAACATAAATCTCTAGGGCATAGGCTAGAGACGAAAACTTGTATGAAAATAGAATATTGTTTGATTAGGACACGAGACCGGGAAGCTTCTGTATCTTTCGGTTTCTATGTAGTATGGGATGCATAGGAATTCAGGGGTATGGAGGAAGCCTGGACTCAGAGAATGATGGACCATGTGTGGTGAATGATCGGTAACTCTAGCAGAACGGGTTTCTTTATGCTCGTTGGTATGAGACGGTGGAGTATAGTGGGCTCAGGAACCTTAGTTATCGAGCAATTTGCGAAATTGTTTGGGTGCGACTTTGTTCTGGGTGAAAGCCTAAGTGGAAGGGGTAGAGTGGTATGTGACACTTGAACCTGAAAGCTTAGGTGGAAGCTTGGAACCCTGTCATGCTAGCGTGATTGTGTGATATGCATGCTTTATTGCTTTGAGACCAAATCTTGTACCCATGCATGAAAAGAACCTAGAAGAAAAACCTTTAGGACACTAAACAAATCGAGAACCTAGAGACATGAATCTAGAGTCATGATAGTACGAACATTTGATGAAGCAAATACTGAAAAGGTGTTAAATTTATAGACAATGGCTGGAACAAGAAGGTACGCTACTCGATCCACCACTTCTGATGAGACCGAACCACGGGATAAGGAATTGCCTGCTAGAATGGAGGCGCAGATGGAGGCCACGATGAATGAGATGCCACAGAGGGTGCTGGATCATCTATTGAGGGCACTTCCACAGATAATCCCTCAGGTGGCACCAAAGCCTCAAGTACATGAACCTACCCAGGTCAGACAGCCAGCACCTGTGGCCCAAGATCCCAAATATCAAAGGGCTAGGGAGGGATTGGAGGACGAGAAACAGAGGAAAATGCTGATAGAGCTACAGATGCTCCATCCTCCTTCATTTGATGGTACTACAGACTGCATCTTGGCAGACCACTGGTACCAAGAGATGGAGGAAGTTCTCAATGTATTGAAGGTAATTGGGTCAAGACAGGTGACATTGGCCATGCACCACTTCAAAGGACTAGCCGGGAGTTGGTGGCGAATGATGAGGATGGACCCTAATACGGATGTTGATGCCATGAGCTGGGAAAACTTCACAGAGATCTTTTATGAGAAGTTCTTTCCAAAAGCAACCCTGAGCAAGCTACAGGAGGACTTTGTTCAACTGAATCAAAAGGACATGACTATAGCTGAATATGAAAGGAAGTTCATGGAACTAGCCAAATTCTCCCCAGATCTGATTAGGGAGGAGAAAAGGAAGGCCAATTGGTTCGCACAGGGTCTCAAGATGGAGATCCGAAAGATAGTGAAGACTCTGGGCCTAAGGACTTACAAGGACGTCGTAGAAAAGGCCCTAACTCTGGAGCAAGAACTCAACTTGGAACAAAGGTTGAGGGGGAAAAATAAGAGGCCTAGGATAGAAAATAATCAAGGGGCTCAAAAGAAAAGTAAGAATGGTGGGAACACACCACAGAGATAGGGACAGAACAAGGATGAGGCAAGGGAGCATGCTAAGAGGCTGGGATTGTGCTTCGTATGCAGACAGAGGAGGTATCTTGCAAAAAACTGCCCAACAACATCAGCTCAGGCTCCCCAACAACAACAACAAAAAAATACTCAGGGAGGAGGTCAGAATGGGTGTCCTCAAGCCAGATAGAATCAGAATGCCAATCAGGGACAAAACCAAGGTCGTGGTAGAACCAGGCCAGAGTGTTCGCGATTGAGGCCCAAGAAGACCAGGTCCCTGCAGTGAAAGGTATGTTCCAATTATTCAATGTTGCTGTGAAACTATTTTTTGACTCAGATGCCGCTAAATCCTTTATTTCTGAAGAACTAGCTGATAGGTTACAACTTGTAACGAAAACACTACCTGTAACTTTGAATGTGTCCACACCAATAGGGACCACTATAACTTCAAAAAGAATGTGTAGTTGTGACCTAAGGTTTGGGGATAAACTCTTAACAGTTGACCTATGTACCTTACCTTTTTATGGATATGATGTGATTGTGGGGATGGATTGGTTAGACCAGTACCAAGCCCAGATAGATTGTCCTAAAAGACGAGTGACCATAACCGTATCTTCTGGAGACACCTATAAAATCAATGGAGATATGTGAAAAGTACAGAGGAGTCTAACCATAGCCATGTTGAACTGCTTAAGACAGAAAGACAAGTTTGAGGAACTCTATGAAGAAAGGCCTATGGAACTGAAGAAGATGCATGACCTAGCAGTGGTTAGTGAGTACAAGGATGTGTTCCCAGATGACTTACTCGGACTACCACCTGCTAGAAAGATAGAGTTTAAGATTAAACTTCACCCTAAAACCAACCCTATAGTTATACTTCCTTATAGAATGGCACCGGCAGAACTGATTGAGTTAAAGTCACAACTCGATGAGCTCCGGGAGAAAGGGTTCATCAGGCCGAGTGAATCACCTTGAGGAGCTCTGGTGTTGTTCGTGAAGAAGAAGGATGGTTCTATAGGAATTTGTGTCGATTATCGAAAGTTAAACCAAGCTACAGTGAAGAATAAGTACCCTTTACTAAGGATTGATGAGCTATTCGATCAATTGAGAGGAGCCACTCATTTCTCAAAGATTGATCTTAGGTCAGGTTATCATTAGCTGAGAATCAGGGAGTTTGACATATACAAGACTGCCTTCAGAACAAGATTTGGACACTTCAAGTTCACCGTAATGCCATTTGGTTTGACCAATGCCTCGACAGCATTCATTGACTTGATGAACCGAGTGTTTAGATAGTATCTTGACTAGTTTGTGGTAGTATTCATAGATGACATCCTAATCTATTCCAAGTCAGAGGCTAAACACTTAGAACACTTGCAGATAGTGTTGGAGACACTCAGAAGGGATGAGAAGTTAAGAAATGGCCAATTTCAGCCACAACAAACTCAATCAATCTTAGCCATAGCGGAAGCGAATAAAGTTCCCTTTACAGAGGAAAGTCAATGGAGCAGATGAACATGATTAATTGCTTTGGTAACTATCAAGGGCAGCAATAAGGGAATCAAATCCCTAAGTATTATCATCCACGAATCAAAAATCATGAGAATTTCTCCTATGCAAACAACTGAAACATCCAGCAAGCCCCATTAGGTTATGTTCAACAACAAAGCTGCATCAAAAGAAACCATCATTGGAGGAAAAATTGGATGAAATGATGAATGTGCAGGCCTGGTTCTTCAAAGAATTGACTAAAAGGATTGATAAGAATGAGAGTCTCAGGGCTGGAAGTCCAGGTGCGGAATGTTAATGCAACTGTGAAGAGCCTTGATACTCAGGTGGGACAACTAGCCCAAGCATTTGCTGGTCAACAATAGGGGTATAAGGCTATATGCACAAAAAGTGGAAAGGAAATCTAGGGTCCACCCCTACTGTCTAGTTTTTCTATGCTAGCTGATTCCTTTAGAGCCAACTAATAAAACTCCCACTGATAGAGAATAGATGAAAGGAAGATTTCTTGGGATCACTATTTAGGGCAACAAACAACTTGAACCCCCTCTACTGCCCTTTTCGCATCAGTTTCACAAGAAAAAAATAGATGAGCAGTTTGCCAAAATCTTGGACATTCTTAAAAAGATTCACATCAACATTCCATTTGTAGAAACACTATAACAAATGCCAAATTATTCGAAATTCATGAAAGAAGTCATGACCAAAAAGTGCAAACTAGATAATCATGAGACAGAAAGGCTCACAGAGGAGTGTAGTGCCATAATTCAGAGGAAATTGCCACAAAAGTTGAAAGATCTGGGGAGTTTCACCATTTCTTGCAATATAGGCAAAGCAACAGTTAAAAATGCTCTTTATGACTTGAGGGCCAGTATAAATCTAATGTCACTTTCAGTGTACTGACGGTTGGGCCTATTAGAGATCAAGCCCACAACAATCACTCATCAACTTGCAGATCGCTCCATCACCTATCTAAAGGGGATCATTGAAGATGTGTTGGTTAAGGTAGATAAATTTATCTTCCCAGTTTACTTGTGGTATTAGACATGGAGGAAGATAATGAAGTACCATTGATCTTTTGGAGACCATTATTAGCCACTGGTCAGGCCATCATAGATATGCAAAATGGAGAGCTTACCTTGAGAGCAAATGAAGACCAATTAGTTTTTAACATCTACTGATTTTTGAGGCCACCAACTGAGGAGCATGAATGCGAGAAAATCACTGTGATAAAGCTAGCAAATTAGGTAGTGTTTGGAGAACTAAAACCTCATTAGAGTTATAGAAGCAGAACTGGATAAAGGGAAGGCATTGCAGGTAGACTAAACCCTTAACTATGCTAATGAAGAGCCAGATTGAGCCCTTACATACACATAAGATTCCCATGGAGTTGGTGAATTACAAAGTTTGGTAGATGGGCATTGATTCAAGGCTAATGGTCAAAGACTGAAGATCTTTTATGGAGGAACAAAGCAGAGCACCGAATTTGTGACACTAAAAGATTGATAATTTGTGTCCATGTCGAGCTAATGACGTTCAATATAGCTCTTAGTGGGAGGCAATCCACTCTTTTCCTTTTTCTTTTTGCTTATCTATTATTTTTGTTGTGGTTCACATTTAATTTCCTAGGGGTTTGATTTAAAAAAAAAAAAAACTAGAAGGAATTTTTGGTTACCACGGTGGACATAACCCTTTTTCTTTGCATATCATGTTATTGTGGTAGGCTACCATAGTAACCAACAAGGTAGTCTTGACATTACCACAGTAATAGACACAACAATGTAAAATAAAAAATGTGTGGGTTCGCATTACGCGTTAGTGAATTCACTATTGTCGTAATGTTGTCGTTATTAAGAAGAAACCAATAGTTTTTGCTCCCTTCTGCTCATGATTTTTGGGTGGAACCTCCAACTTTGTTCTTTTCTATTTTTCTTGCATTTCTATCATCCATCCAGTAAAATGTGAGTAAATTTATTTGTTTCTTGAGTTTCCTTTCATTTTAATGCTTATTTATAGTTTTTCTTCCATAATCGTTGAATTGTGAGTGCTCATTTGAAGTTTTATGTTGTTCATCACATTTTTGATTTGTATGTCATTAGCTTCTAGTGATTTTTGATTAACTTTGCATTGCATCCTCATTTTTATGGAAAAAAAATTTGCCTATTTAATTCATTTTCTACGCATTGACCATGATCATTTCATTTCATCATTCTTTTGTGCCTTATTTTGACTGTATTGGGTGGTATTGTGCTCTTGAATTATCCAAAATTATTTGTAGTTGTTGCCTATACATTATGCTTACATGATTTTTCTATTTTGTGTATTGAAACTTGAATGCAGGGCCCCTAGAATGAAGAATGTGGCTTCTAAGCCAAAGCAGGCACCACAACTGGCAGCCCCTAAAGATCAACTCCGCTTTAAGTCAACGGAGGCCAAGGCGAAGTTCAATCATATTAGGGATTTTAGGCATGTCATCCCTAAGAGGGTATTATATAAACGATGAGAAGCACCAACTGGGCATATACTTTATAGTAGCTGTGAGACATTGGGAGCAGTTGAATCGGGCGCCTGCAACACCTATTATCTCCATTGTCCAGGAGTTCTATGCCATGCCTATGAGTGTGAATGCACAATGGTGTGGGTCCGTGGCACGTGGATTCCATTCAATGCTGAGTCGATCGATGCTCTATATGGCCTACTGAATGACACACCTAATGACTTCTCCAAGCACCTACTCAAAAAATTCAATCTAGAGGATGTCTTGTAGACATTGTGTGTTGAGGGTGCATCATAACAGTGCATTAATGGCTGGCCAGTCAGTCTGGCCAAGAGTTCCTTAACTATCATAGCCAAGGTATGGCTCTATTTTGTGTTTGCTAACTTAAGACCTGCCTTGGCTATTAACAGGGTGTCTTTAGAAAGAGCTGTCCTAGTTTACTGCATCATCAAGGGCCTCTCCATTAATGTTGGCTCAGTTATCTCCAACTCCATTAGATTGAGCATCGATAAGAGTAATGCTAAGCTCCCACGTCCTACAGTTATCGCAACATTATGTAGGAGGGCAGGTGTTACATGGCCTAGAGGCGAGCCCACTTTTAGGATGAAGGACCATATCTCTGACTTCTAGTGCCCCCATGCGATCTTACATGGGATGGCATACCTCACTAGGTTCCTTAGTGTGGCCCATCCTGATCTAGCTTAGATAATGCCTCCCCCACCATGCATGAACCCCTACATGGACAGCTGCTATGAAGCTCCAATGCTCCCTGCTCACAATGATGACGAAGACGATGATGCTAAGGGTAGAGCGGCTAAATTTGATCATTTTATAGTGGTTGAGTTCTTCAATGATGATGCTTGAGATTGATACTTTATTTTCTAGGGATGTATTTATGTTTTTTTCTTTTTGCTAATGACTTCAAAACTTATGACCTTATATTTGATATTACTTTTAATGATGTCACACTGTTCTTCTTATTGCCTAGTTTATTTTTTGATTTCATATTAATCATACTTGCTATCTTTTTGTTCTATGCATGTTTTCTGAGTGCAAGTATGTATACAGATGCCTACGATTTAGTGTGTCTTCTCTATGTGTTTGGGCATCATGGTGAAGTTGTGCTCTTGAGGACAAGACACAGTTTAAGTTTGGGGGTGTACATTGAAGAAAATCTTCTTCAAGTCAGGTTATTTTTCTTTATTGGTATATATTGTGTGCTACACTACTTCGAAACTGCATATTTATAAGCATATCACATACTTCTTCATTGAAATTCTGTCATTTAAATATCATGAAATATCTAGGCATTTAGCTTTAGGACATGAGAATGTAGATCATATTTGTGTCACTTAGGCTAAATCCATGCTATATATATTTTTGAAAATTTTCACTAAGTGACCTATGAAATTGAAAATTCCTGTAGTGTGATGAGATAAAGAACTAAGGGTACTCTCAAATAGTCTATGTGTTTGATTTGTCCAAAATTTGATTTTGATAGAACTCTTTAGTCTTAGGTGAATTAGAAAATTTGGGAATTGGGGAAAGTGAAGAGTGGAAATCATAACACAAGTGGAGAAAAGTTTTCATAGACTCTTGAAATAATCAAATCTATTTTGAACATTGCTTAAGAATGACTTCAGGAAGGAAGGGATGTGGGCCATCATTGTTTGAGTTTTAGCCTAAAGGTCGGTCCCAATACTTTAAAAGTGTTTTGTAGCCAATTTTGAGCCTTGAAGCCTATTTCCTTGTAATGAACCTAAGCAATAAATTCACACTTTACCTTTTATGTATATATCAATTGAACCTATTTGTATGCACTCATAGTTATAATAATACCTATTTAGATGTGTAAAGAAGGAAGGTATGCAGTCATTGATATATATATGTTTTCTGATTATTATAGTTATATGTAATACTCAGTATTATTGATGAATGTTTAGCTTCCAAATTTTATATAGGTGAATATATGGACACAAATTGAAATGCATGTAAAATCATAAGTTTGGGGGAGCCATGAAAACAAGGTCGAGGGTCTAAACAAAGAAAACCAAAGGAATATACAAAACAGGATCAAACATATAAAGAAAGATCATATAAAGAAAGTTATTATTGTTGCTATGAGTGTGCATATGAGTCAGAATTTAAATCCTATCACAGTTATATCTAGAGCCAAGCCACGTTACAACTTGAAGAAAGACCATTGATTCTAACTATAGTTTGACTTGAGTAGAGGATGGACAAAGAGAGCATTGAAGGAGTTTGTGTACCTAGATATTAGAAGAGGATTTTTGTGAGTGGGATGGTGACTACAAATCACTTACATGGTTTAGGAGGACTGAAATATTGACGGACGAAAGTGAAGCTGAGGAAGGATAGAGGATGGACTAAAATTCTAAATAACCATAATAACCCTAAGGATTTATTAATGAATCACAGGTTATATGAATGGAAAATGGAGGTCACAATGATGAGTGAAAGCAAACTTAACTATGCATGGTATGGGTTTTAAGTTTTAGAAGTGGAGTCATTGTTCGGGGATGAACAATAGTTTAATTGGGGCTATTTTGTTAGTTGCATAGCATACTAACTATATTATAGGTATTTGACACATTGTTTTGCATGGGTTGAGTAGGAAATGAGACATATTTACTTACATATAGGTAATTAAGCTTTCATATAAACATTGGATCTCATTTACATAGTTAGAAAGTTTCAATATGGTTTTTATGCATTTATCCTTGTGACCAAGGAAAGGTTCTTAGTTGTTTATGCAAGTCTAAGTTGAGTGAAAATTAGTACACAAAGGAAAGAAGATGTAGAAAGACCCAAAATGGCAGAAATCCACTAATTACCGCAGTAGAGCAACAAACTACCATGGTAACCAGAGCGTGAAAAGAAAGAAAAATTAGGCAATTCACTGCGGTAGCCTACCATGGTAGTCAGAATGAAAAGGCACTGCAAGAATACATTACCATGGTAGTAGATCGCAATACTGTGGTAACTAGAAGACAAACTATTGAACAAAGAGACTACCACAGAAATGCAATGATTTGGCAGTTCCTAGAATTTCTAGATCTGTGTCTTCTAAGAGATTACCGCAATCAAGTATTGCAATAGTGTGATTAAAAAGGAAACAATTTAGTTCTTTTAATATGTGTTAGGAAGTCTTTAGTGTAGAGATATAAATAGATAAGTGAATGAGGGTTTTGAAAGGGGTCTTAGACAGTAGCAGGGAGAGCTGGAGCAAAGAAAGCAAGAAGAAAGCAATCAAGACTACAGTATGATTTTTTATTTTTCTAATTCTTTGTTCTATCCTCTCTACACTATGTCAAGCTAAACATTTTAATTCTAGGATGTAATTTTGATTTTAGGAACCCTTAATTCAATGTTTTGATTAAACTATTTTGATGTTCTGTTCTATACCTTGTATTCTTATTGCTTTCTATTTACTGGCCATAGATAGGAAGCTCTTAGACTATTAAACTAACTCGGGAGAGAGGTTTTATGGTTTGATAATCAACATATAAACCTAGACAAATCAATTGAACCGGGAGGTCACTGATTTTATAGTAGGTTGCACATGAATTTTGATTTTACTCTATTAGTTATTTTATTGTACACCTTGGGAGAGGGTATTAAAAACTTAACTAATAAAGATTAAAATAACTTGGAAGGCAGTTTTAATTACAAGTGCTAAAACCTACAAAATCAAGAAATAAATTAATTGAAATAAGAATTAAGGGGGATGATATGAGATTTGACTTATGGCCTTAATAAAATTGATATTGATAGTAGATGGAGATTTAAGATTGTTGGCAATTAATCGTGCCCTAAGGATGATATCTGATTTAATACCAAGTATGGCTATTACGATACTATATTCTTGCAGTGTTCCCAACATTAAGTTGCATTAGACTATGTTTAATTACATGAAATAATGATTTTAAACTGTTTCATCAAGATTCATGTCATTCCCATGGGGGCAATTACTCTGAGTTGCAAGGCTTTGCCTGGACTCATAATCAGTAGTTGGCTCTAGATTTGTAAGGCTACAGTTGAACTACATGGTTGTACCCTTAGATTTTTAAACTATATAGTTGACTATATAGTTATAGCTTCGAATTTGTGACATTTCACTGGGTCCAAATGGTTGTGTCCTTAAACTTTTAGGATAACCTAAATCCATCCAACATGGTTGCCAATAGTTGTGGCATGCATGATATTGTTGAATTGTAATCTGTGTTACATGATATAGTTGCATAATTTATAGGATTTGATAATATTATATTATTTGTGAGGAATTGATTTTTTGGCATACTACTATCTACATGCATACAAATTTTGAGCATATACTGATATTGTGAGCTTCTATTCACTAAGTATAACACCTTGCCTCCCTTGAATCTCTCTTTACACGTGGATCACACACGGCCAGCAGGCAGGCAAGTGTCACTTTATATCTATTTTTTACTCTTTCCATTTTAGTCCCAAATTTTTCAGATTTCCTAAGCATCATTATCTCATAAATGTTCCTTAATAAGGTAACGAGTGATCTTAATAAAATTTAATCTCATTAATTGAAATAGAAGGAGTACAAAACCCTACTAATGCAATGATTCAGAGAAGTAACATTTTGAAAATATTTAAATAAAATAATTTCATATCATTAATCTTTTCCAAAATTCAAAGGTATATAACATTTGTTTCTATTATAGCGAAATTAATCTCAAATAACAAAATTTGGGCCAACATACCCTGCAATTAAATAAAATTTTTAAAATAAAATATTCTAAGTAAAATAATGCCTATGTGGCTATCATGCTGTCTCTGTTTACTAATTTCCTAAAAAGTTAGAAAAAGAAGGGTGAGTACAAAGCCCAGTGGATCATTCTAAAGATTTAATGTATTTTTTCAACAAATAAGACATACACGTAAAACACTTTCAAACATTACGTGATTCAGTCAATTTCTTATTTAATAGTTGTAATTAAGATCAAAAGGGGTTAACCTTGATGTTTTTATCAAAACTCATATCAAAAAAGGAAAGATACACTCTTTTATGTCAGTTTTCAATGGATTTAGGGCTTTACCTATTATCCGAGTATTTTGGGACTTGTACCCATGTGAGCTAGAGACAAACCCATAGTTCCAATCTAAAGAACACGCACAATAATCTCCCATGGGACACTGTGTCGGTACATAGTTATAATCTTAATTAATCTTTTATTAAATATAACAATCAGGAATACTAAAATAACATAATCAAATTCAACATGTGAGCATAGTAATACATAGCATGGATCATGGTAGCACATAACATACATCTTTATTCATGCGAAGCTAAGCATGGCATGTATGATTAATTCAAATAAAACATACATATTCAAGCATGGTCATACATAAATATCTTATTGAAATCAAAATAATAAATTAAACTTAGAAATCACTTCCACCTCAGTAGTTTCGCTCCTTTGAAGCTTTGGTTGATTCCCTTTTACATCTCCTCAATTGTTGTCACAAATTTTGTGCACCACTTCATTACTTCTACACCAACTGCTGTTTAGACCAACACAAGAAAGAGAGAGAGAAACCAAGAGAGGGGCAAAAAGAGAGAAAGAGAGAGAGTAAGAAGGACTTGTCAGTTCTTGTTAGAATAAAGAGAATGAGAGCATAAGGGGTGTTTATATGAGTTTCAGTGAGTAAAAATTAGCAGGTTTGGGTGTTTCCACGCAGGAAACCTGCTAATTTCCCTCTTTTTGCACATGTGGGGGCGCGGCGCACTTTCCAATTCATTCCTCGCGCACAATTTTAGGTTTTCACCATGTGTGACCACAGTTGGGACTTTCAATGCACGACTGTGGTCACCATATGGAGGACTACGGTCTTCAGTCATAGGACCGCGGTCTTGCAATTTTGGCTAGCCTCCCTATGTTTTTGGGGCAAGATTGCGGTCCCCATAGTGGATAATATAGTCATGAGTTGGCTTCTTGTGTTTTGACGATTTTTATGCAGAACTGTGGACTCACCACGATCTTGATTCGATTTCTATTTCTTGTTTCCATTGTCCGTGATTTGCAATATGTATATATATATATATATGTCTTGCTATATTTCTATTTTATACACACCATTGAAATGAAGAGGAACTTGCTAATCAAAATTTCCTACTTCTATTTTTCTTTACTTCCATTTCTCGTTTTGGCTACCTTTCTATGGTGGAATTTGATAGTTTATTTTATTTCATTTCATTTATTAGATCTTGTGCAAATTTCTAGAGTATTACAACCTATCCCCCTTAAAAGAAATTTTGTCCTCGAAATTTGTACTAATTCACTGGGGTATCATTCTGTCAGGTACTTCTAGCAATAAGCTCTAGATACTTGGCCATCATCTCGCTCTCCAGCTCCCAGGTAGCCTCTTCTATTCGGCGATGTTTCTAGACAACCTTGGCCAGGGGAATGTCTTTCGTTCTAGGTTTTGCATTTTGCGGTCAAGGATTTTAATTGTAGCTTCTTCATAAGTGGCATCGTCTTGGATGTTCACCTCCTCCCAATGGATTATGTGTGAGGGATCGGGTTCATACTTCCTCAGCATCTACACATGGAACACATTGTGTACTGAAGACATTCAGTTTGGTAGTTCTAGCTCGTAGGCACATTCTCTGATTGTCCTAAGTATCTCAAACAGACCGATAAATCTGGGTGATAACTTCCCTTCATATCCAAACATGTTAATCCCTTTCTGAGAACTTATCCTCAATAACACCCTATCACTTGTTTAAAATTCAAGGGGTCTCTTCCTTTTGTCCACATAACTCTTTTGTCTACTTTATGATGTGGCTAATCTCTTTTGTATATGTTTGACTTGGTTATTCATCTCTTCTACCAAGTCTGGCCCAGTAAGCACATGGGCTTCAACCTCAACCTAATAGGTTGGTGATCTGCATGGCCTCCCATAGAGGGCTTCATATGGTGCCATCTTTATGCTTTCCTGATAACTATTGTTATAGGCAAACTCTACCAAGTGTAGGTACTTACTCCAATTTCCCTCAAAATCAAGGACGCAAGACTTCAAAATGTCTTCTAGTGTTTGAATGATTGTTTCAGACTGACCATTAGTTTGAGGATGAAAAGCGGTGCTCATGGCGAGTCTGGTGCCCAATTCCTTCTATATACTTTGCCAGAATTGTGATGTGAATCGAGAGTCTCTATCAGACATTATGGCCTTAAATATGTCGTGAAGTCTTACTATCTCTTTTACATAAAGTTCTTACGTCTGTGGATCTAATAGGAAGTAAGTAAGCCACTTTAGTAAGACAATCAACAATTACCCTATAGTATCTTCTCCTTTCTGGTTCTAGGATAATTCGTTGACAAAGTCAATGATGATGTTATCCCACTTCCTTTAAGGGAGAGGGAGTGGTTGTAACATCCCAAAGGGCTTTTGATGTTCTGCCTTCACCTACTGATAGTTGTTGTAATCAATGCAAGTGCATAAGATCGCAATAGTAATACACGGTAAATAATCGGATATCGTCCTTAGGGAACGATTTATGGTTATTAATGTTAAAACCCAATATAATTTCAATATCAATTTTATTAAGGCTTAGAACAAGTTGAGTACTAAAACTAAAGAAAATCAAAAGCAAATTAAAAATAAGTTAGTATTGGATTGAAAACTATATGAATTAAGTATCTAGGATTGTGAAATCTCATGTATTCCTCCTCAATTCTTATTTCAATTAATTTGATTCTTAATTCTTTAGGTTATAACACTTTCACTAAAACCCTCTCCCGAGTTGCCTTAATACCTATTAGTCAAATTGCCCAATATTCCCTCTCGAGGCATATAGTTAATAAACTAATGCATTAAAATCATAATTCTTGTGCAACCTCCTAAAGAATCAACAACTTCCCAGTTAATTGTTTGTTCTAGGTCTATTATCCAATTGTTAAACCTCTTTCCCAAGTTAGTTTAACAATCTGAGATCAATCTATCTATGGCCAATAAAAAAAAGCATTAATCACACAAAATAGAAAACAAAATATCATAATAGATTAATTTGAAAATTAGAATCGAAGGCTCCTACAATTGAAATCACATCCTAGAAATTAAGAAAACTTTGCAGGACATATTATAAAGAGGACCAAACAAAGATCATAATAGACTTTGATCTTGTTTTTCGAGTTCTTGTTCGTCTTTGCTCAATGTGCTCCATGTCTGGCTATCTGAAAAACTAGTAGCAACTGACTAATAATTGAAAGAAAATGAACAGGAGGGCCTATATATAGATTTTCTCTAAAAATTCCCATAAAACCCTAATTAGACATTGAAATGGAACCTTAATTTAATAACCCTAATCGTAATACTACAGTTATAGACCACGCTCACGAACCACGGTCACATGGTCGTCCCAAAAATCCAAAATTCCACATGTATGTATACCAATTTCCACTATAGAACCACAATCCTCCATAGCAAAAGTGTGGTTACACGTACACGGTTCGTCAATCGCAAGATCGTGGTTCACAATATCAAAACTGCAGTCTTGCGTCACTCACCAATTTTCTTGTTGTTTTGTGCTACTGTTGTTCATTCAGCTCATATATGTTTCATTTTTCTAGTCATGCCCCTACTTTGTTTGTTGTTTTACCTATTCTGCTACTTTGCTCATGCCCCACAATTCATGTCTCAATTTCCATTCAAATTGAGCCCATGCTTGCCTTTAAAAATTACACTCCTTGCCATTCTGCTCATGCGCCACAAACTGCTTGTGGGCCTGTCTAAGTTGGGCTTTGCTTTATACATTGAATTGGCTTTTGGTTGCTTGGCCTTGGACTTTGCATTCTTTTGTCTTTCCATCTTAATTCCTTTGTGTCAATTTCCTCTTGATCTAATCCTACACAAGCAACTAAGAATCCTTTCCTTGGGTATTAAATCACAAATATAAATGATAAAAATCATATTTAAATTTTCTAATATATATGAAAGCATGCAATCTAATATAAATGCTTATGGACCTAATTATAAATAACTATGACCTATTTCTTATCTAAACCCATGCAAAACATATATAAAATATATATAAAATATAATTATTATGTAGTGTGACTAACAAATACTCCCAAACTTAAACTATTGTTTGTCCTCGAACAATGACTCAACTATAAAACTAACACACCATACCATATAGATTTAAATTCTTTTTCACTAATCATAGTAACCTCGATCTTCCATTCCCATAGTTTGTGATTCATTAACACTTCCTTAGGGCCATTCAGGTTGTCTAAATTTTCAAATCATCCTCTGTTCTTCCTCAAGTTCACCCTCTCATTGTCGGTATTTCAATCCTCTTAAACCTTATAAGTGACTTGCAGTTACCATCCCATTCATAGAAATCCTCCTAATACCTAAGTACAAAGACCCTCTCAATTCTTTCGTCTATCATCTTCTACTTAAGTCAAACTGTAGTCAGGATCAGTGGTCTTTCTTTAGGTTGTAATGTGGCTTAGCTCAAGGTACAAGTGTAATACGAACTTAATTTTGACTCAAGTGTACACTCATAGCAATAATGACAACCTATTTTTTTTATTTTCTCTTTATAGCTTGATCTTTTCTGTTTAATCTTTTGTTTTCTTCATTTATGCTCAGAACCTTGTTTTCATAGCTATCCCAAACTTATTTTTTTCACTTACACTTCAATTTGTATCCACATGTGCACTCATACAAAAGTAGAAAGCTCAACTTTTCATTGACAATACTGTAACGCTATATAACTTTTATTTTATTTTATTTTATTTTTGAAAACAAAAACAAAACTGAAAACATATGTATCTCAATGTCACTATCTCATCCTTCTTTCACATAATCAGAATAAGCAGTATTATAATTGAGTGTTTATATATAATGTTTAGGTTTATAACAAGAAAACAGGCTTTAAGGCTCAAAACTGGCTACAAAGGATTATTAAGTACTGGGACTGGCCTTTAGGCTAGAACTCAAACAATGAGGACTACATCATTTCCCTCTTAAAGTAATTCCTAAGCAATGTTCAAGATAGATTTGATTATTTCAAGAATCTGTGGGAAATTATCTCCAATTGTGATTTGGTTTCTACTCCTCACTTTCCTTAGTTTTCAGATTCTCAATTTACCTAAGACTAAAGAGCTCTGTCAAGGTCAAATTTTGGACAAACCAAGCACATAGATTGTTTGAAAGTGCTTTAGTTCTTTGTCTCATCACGTTAGAGGAATTTTCACTCTCATAGGTCATTCAATGAAAATTTCAAAAATATGTCATGGATCTAGCCTAAGTAATACTAATATGCTCTATATGCTTGTTAGCAACCCCGCAAGTGTACGAGATCGCAGTAGTAATAACCGGTTAGACCGGATATCGTCCTCAGGGAACGTAGAAAAATCAACTATCTAACAGCTCAATTTACTATCAATTTAAACTTTATTAAAGCTACAAATTCGATTGATTAAGAATTAGAATTAAACTTGTGAAAACAGTCAAATATAAAATTGAAAAGTAAATTACTGAAA
>JAJIYU010006489.1:0-20540 GCA_030144865.1 Tinospora cordifolia
CACTCTAAAGAGGCACTTAGTGAAGAACATCAAGGGTTGAGAAACTCTTTTGGTCTAAGACATGACTTACACAAATCCAATGCTTGAAACGCCTAATTTGTGATAGTGCTTAAAATATAGATGTGTTAATGTTTTGAATGTGTAAATAGTTGTTTAAGATCCACTGAGCTTTGTGCTCACCCTTCCTTAACATTTTTCAGGGATTTGATCTTATGGAGAAGCATGTGGAAAGTCCACTTTTAGAGTTTCTTTGAAAATTTCCATGTAGGGCATGTTGCCTAAGTTTTATGAACTTTCCGCTCTAGTATTTTCCTTATTCAAATTTGTGTACTTTCCTTTATGATTAAATAAAGATTTGAATTTCCTTTTATCTCTTTAATGTAGCCTTGTTTAGTATTTACATTTAAGGCATGGGATATTGGGAGTAAAAAGTCAAGTGTGTGTCATTTGTAAAGTAACATAGGACCCGGCCCATGGTTAAGTCCATTGTTGCGACAGTTGTTATAACAGTGGATGCAACAGTGGTTATGTCCACGAATGGTTAAGTCCAAGTTAACATGCGGGGGTCGGGGTGTTACAACAACTTTTATGTTTACAGTGTGAATACTTAAGTTTTTCTTGTGTTGCTCTTTGTATTATAGGTGGAGAAATGCGTTACTGACCACACATATTCCAATGCATGTCTTGGTCAAGTATTAGTAACCACACACATGTTAGATATGCAATAATTTGAGCAGGTATCTTTCATTATATATTTGTTTGCATCTTTTGAACCATATTTTGGGAGTTGACATCAAACTCATAATAACAAATCAGTTATTGTTTTCTAGATCATTTGGACACCATATGCAGATGATATAGTCAATGATTTGCCAGAGTACTGCCGACGTGGTAGACACATTTGGCATACTATTTCTTCACTCATTTGTTTTGCAGTTGTTGAGCAACATTGGCTTGATCAGATATTGTGGCAATTTCAAATGTATCAGCCTATTCCTAAACCATGCAATGCAGATGTTGATTTACATAATACAGATATGAGAGGTCATTTTGACTGTGATTGGCCTGTAATGACCCATACTTTTAGACACCAAGTTGATGGGTTCGATATATATATATTCCCATGTATTTTTAGAATTTTTAATGAAAATACATAAATTTTTTTAATTTTCTCTAATTTTATCCATTTAATTGAAGGAATTGAGATTAATTGAGAAATATAATTTTTGTAAAGAGGATACATTAATTATTAAGGAAATGTGATTTTAGGGAGAAAATATGATTTTTAGAATAATTATTTGATTTTTAGAAAGGAATAATAAATTTTTGGGTAATTATTTGATTTTTGAGAGAAAAATAGTAATTTTTGGGTAAAGTATATGATTTTTGGGAGAAAAATGCATAAATATTGGAATATGGGGTATATTTGAAAATTTTGAAGAAAAATGATGGGCAAATGAATAAATAAATGATAAAATAACAATAATTAAAAAATGAAATGAAAGGGAAAGAAAAGAAATGGGAAAACCAAAGGAAAGAAAACAAAAAAAATTGGGTTTTTGGGCCTAAAAAACTAACCAACCAAAAATCACACAGGCTTTTCGGCTTGTGTGGGCTGCAAATGCGCAGGCTGAACCTTGGCTCGCCTATGCCGGACTTAGTGCATGGTTCAAACTCTTCTTCCCTTCTCTTTCTTCTCCCTTTTCCTCTCTACTTGCCCTAAGAAAACCAGCAACCGAAGTAGTTTCGCCCCTGGTTTTGAAGTCGGATTTTTAGCCTTTGACACCACCGCTAATCGAACCTCGGGACTTTGGCTGACAGGGCATCATCCCAGGCCACCCCAAGGTTATGTGGCCCCCCAAAAAAGCAACAAAAGCTGGTTTTTTTGGTAGAAATTATAGTTGCAACACCCCAACTTCAGGACCCCATATCTCCTTCATCCCAAGTCTGATTGGCATGATACTACAACCATTGGAAAAGTCTCATTGCCTGCTCGAAGAATGTGCAAACCGTTGGTCCAAACCCCTAGCTGTTTAAGAGAAAAATTACCACAAAGGAGAGATGTTCAACATAGTTGGAAACCAAAAGTAGAGAACCTATGTTGATTAGATTTTAGGAGGGGTATTTACCCACCCATCTGAGGTCGACTTTTGAGGTAAAACCACCCATTTTAGTCCTTGTCATGTGTACTTCAATTTTCATTTGTTGGGAAACAAAAAATGAACTCTTGAATGTGTTTTACAAGCTGCCGAAGTGGGTTGCTTACAAACTGTGACAACAAAACGTGGTATTCTGGCAAGTTTCGAAGCACATCGAGGAGTCTGGTGGAGCCAAAACCTTGGGTGCGAGATTTTGATACCAGAGGCTACGAGAAGGTATAAGTTTCTTACCACAAACTTTTGTGTTCGTGATTTCCCATGCTTGTAACTGCTAGTTAGGTGTTTGACACTAGGAAAAATTTATGAGTTTGTGGAAGGTGCATGTTGTGTGTTTGATGAAATGTGTGGGTAAGTTTTAGTCATTTATTCTCTCTGATTTGCATGAGTTTTGAAAGGAGACAATATTATGACCTAAGTACATGCAATAAGTGTAAGAAATGGCCACAAATTAGATGTTTAAGAAGGGGAAAATAGACCTTGACATTCATGAAATGTTATGAACTAATGGTCACCTGTTGCATGATTGAGAATTCGGAGAACCAATTGATTGACCAAAAATTGTTATTTTGATAATTTGATACACTATGATAAATAACTCAAAAATGAGTGTACAAAGTTTCGTCCAAAACAGACATGGTTAAGTGGATCAATTGATACAGAATGTGGCTGCTTGTCACATGAAATTTGAGATTTTCCAGCTACTGATATTCCACTTGAAAACCATATCAGATGAAGTCCAAAAATTGCAATTTAAAATTTTGGTGAAAATGTAAGGGGTGTAGATTAAATCTAAAAATTTTTGCACTAACTCGATGCACGGATTAATCGCAGAAAAATTAAAAAATTTGTTGTGCAGATGGAACATAAAATTGGGAATGTGACTGTGGGAAAATAGGGGATTTTGGCCAACTAGACCTATTTTGACTTGATTTGACCCAAATTGACCAATTTTGACTAATTTTAACTAAGTTGACCAAATTTGACCAAGTTTGACTTGTTGGCTAGTTTTGACCAAATTTGATCGAGTCAAATTTAAGTTGATTAAGGCCAGTTAGGGATAGTAGAACTAGAATTGAGTTACATTTGACAAAGGAATTGAAATTGAGTTTAAATGGGGCAGATCTGACTGGGCTTAATGTCAACAGGGCATTGGTACGCGGGACTCGAGGTACGTAGTTTAATTCAGGTGTTACTTTAACATGTATTCCTTACATAAAATGTGTGTGAAATAACATTGGTTAAATGGTTTGTGTGATGTGAGCTACGTTAATCAGTTTGGAGTATATATATAGATGTACACCGATAGCGATACCATAGGATCAAGGTCCGAGTGCAGGATAAGGGTACACGATGTGATTGGATTTAGATTCGAGGTCCAGGCGTCAAGGTAAGGGCATATGATTAGTTCGCCTAGCTTTAGACCCGCTCGAGTGACGACACTTGAAGATTGAGTGTGGGGTTAAGGTATTCGATGAATACGCCTAACTCATGACCCGATTGAGTAGCTGATATATCTGATTCATAACCCGCTCAAGTGATAACCATAGGGCTAGATTTGATGATTTGAAACCCCGACCCAAATGCAATTTCCAACTAGCATGTATTCAGATTGTTCTTCTTTAACTGTTGCATTGTTTGTAAATGTTTTACTACATGCCATGTTATTAAGTATTGTTTTACCATCACTGTTCGTGCATGCATGCATTGTTTTGAAATGTTAGTTATAGGTTACATGCTGGTTTTATTACTCACTAAGCCATGTTGCAAATTAGGCTCACTACTCTACTAATAGTTCAGGTTCCTTAGTAGTTGACAAAGGGAAAGGTGTGGTGATAGCCTAGTTCCCTTAGTAGTCCTTTACCTTTTTGGTTTCATTTAGAGGTTGTTCACTTGTATGTCTATATCTAATGGTCAACTGTATTTTTGGAACAAGACAATATGTACTATGTAGAAGCAAACTTCTATAGTACTTGCTTATAGGCTTAATTGAAATGCTATGTTTACTTTCGCACTTTACAAAATAGATGCTAGAATTACTCTGATGTCGTTTGTTGTTATAATTGGGAAAACTTCACAGTGATTGGGTGAACTTGGCTCGATAAGTGAGTTCATTGAGTTACTGTGCAGGTTGGGCCGCCTTTTAGCCTAGGGAAGGGGTCCCAACATGGATTGTTGTGCACCAGAGGTATATCGTGCAATGGGCAGAATGAGCAGAACATAAAGCTGAGGGTATACCGATTTCTACTCATGTACCATATACAAACAGTTATTTTGATCCCTACGTGGTTTGGCACCAAACAACAACATGGAGGTATATAATGATAAATGAAGTAAGGTTTCATTACATGGTACGTATCTCTTTTATTTCACATTCTAAATTTTATTACTGTAGATTTATCATTATCATTCATTGTTAATTTTGTTGAAAAAGTTGGTGTTTAGGCAAGCCAAATAGCTCATACGTTGATGGTCACTCGACGTACCAACGATGCATCTATGAAGGAGATTAAGAGGGTTGCATTATCTTCATTACAAACAGTTCAGGCAGAGCACATGATACTGAGGAAAGGTGGAGAGCAGACACTGTCAACATATGATCATACTCCCATGAATGCAGAACTCCATTTGATCCGACCTCAAATGTTCAAGCTTCAACCTCACAAGAAGATGTCGGGATCATATTTGATGTAAGTATGTTTCAATCTGTTCCTACCTTGCATGATGAAGCTAATGAACACATGCCTGAAGATGAAGTTCCATTGCCTGCCCAACCTCTAGTCGAACCTCCTGTCAAGCCACAATTGCAACAATACATAAGGGTTCATTTACGGAGAAACAAAAGACACCATTGGCAACCTTGTGGGACAAAATGATAAAATCTTTAGGTGTTTTGGAACTTTTTTTATTGTACAGTTAAACGATGATTGAGAAAATGAAAGAAAATGATATGTACATGTAACTTTGTTGAAGTACAAGTGTTAAATGAATTAATCATTTTTGAATATTCATGAATTACATATGTATTTATTCTCTATGTATGAAAGATTTTTTAGCCACCCGCAACTACTATTAAACCTTTGGAATTTTGTTCTTCCTATGATGCTATCTTGTATTTATAATTTGATGTTCCAAGCTCTTGTTCAATATGAAAACACTCAAACAAAGTTAGGAGTTGTAATAGAATATGTAAGTGGCTGGCAATTAACAGCTCCCGGATAGCTTGCGATGAGTAGAAACAAGTTTCACGTTAATGAGTTTTCACTGAATACTTGAAAAAGAAAGGGCGCATCCAAATTTTGATCCAGGGCTTAAAAAATTATTTTGTCGCTTTCGGATGTTTGTGGAAGGCAATTAGAACTTGCTGGAAGTGGTCTTGTGATAAAACCTATCCTGGATAGCTCACAGTGAATGGAAATAGGTTTCACGTTAATGAGTTTTCACCGAATACTTGAAAAAGAAGTACGCATCCAAATTTTGATCCAAGGGTCCAAAAATTATTCTGTCACTTCTGGGTGTTCGTGGAAGGAAATTAGAACTTTCTAGAAGTCGTTCCACTATAAAACTCATCCCGGATAGCCCACGGTGAGCAAGAATAGGTTTCACATTAGTGAGTTTTCATTGAAGACTTGAAAAAGAAGTGACACATCCAAATTTTGATCTGGGGGTCAAAAAATTATTCTGTCCCTTTCGGGTGTTCGTGGGAAGCAATTAGAACTTGTTGGAAGTACTCCTGCAATAAAATCCATCCTGGATAGCCCGCGGTGAGTGAAAACAGGTTTCATGTTAATGAGTTTTTATTGTATACTTGAAAAAGAAGTGACGTATCCAAATTTTGACATGGGGTCAAAAAAGTATTTCGTTGCTTTCGATATTAATGGGAGGCAATTAGAACTTGCTGGAAGTGGTCCTGCGATAAAACCAGTCTTGGATAGCTTGCAGACTTGGTGAATCAAAGTATTTACAATGAAAAAATGCCTTCGTAGGTAGAAATAAAAAAAAATACGATAGCTAGATGCATATGTGGCTGCTTCAACCAAGTGTCTTGTACATGTGGCTGATCACTGTAGAAAAGTGGGTATAGGGGGTATAATTTTGGTGCTTGGATATATTAAAAATAATTTAATTTTGAGTGTGGCTAAAATTACCCCGAAATTGGTTTTTTTCAACCTACAATTCAAATCCAGTTTTACCCCTAATTCAAATGACGAAACAACCCTTCCTAAACACCCCACTTAATCCTATATGGCATCCAATCATCCCACCCTACCCCACTAAACTCTCCATTCATCTCCACCACCATCCCTACCACTTACACCATCTTCTTCGGCGACATCGACGGACTTATCCGACAAGATTCTAACGAACCTTTCGACGAGCATTCGAATGCCTTTCCTTCGAGGTATACATTGTAAATCACGTATTTGGATTAGAATGAACAAAAATGGACCAAATCTGATGTGTTTGAATGTGATTTTAATTATGTAAGTTAGGGCACAAGAAAGTATTGCAATTCACTTTATTTTTGAAAGAAATGGCACAAGAAACGGATTCTACAAGCGAAATGAGCATAAATGAGGTATACTTCGCACCCTGTTGTGTTTAGAATCGTGTTTGAAAGAAGATTTCATGATTAACTGTCTCGACCCTATGTGGCCGAGATTCACTGAACATGTCAAGGCATCAGGCCTCGATGACCGAGACACAGCACTGAGTCTTGACCATGCAGGCCGAGACCTATACGCAAGTCTCGACCACTCGGGGCTTAGACTGTGTTGCTTGTTTCCTGTTTCTTTGACTAATTAGTACTTATTTTGATCATTGTAGATTGAAGAAAAATGCATTGATATAATTGTTGATTATACATAACAATTCACATCGCTGGGTCCATTTGGGTCAAGAGAAGAAATGATATCATGGGCACAACATCAGGGTAAGATTAATGGGTTTGTTGTAAGCATAAGGAAATTTGATGTCAGTAGAAAGGGTAGACGAGCAAGAGTAAATCTTTCTTGTGAAAGATATGGGTCATACAAAAAGGACCCAAAAAACAACATGTTGATAGTGAGGAAAAAGTTAAAGGAAGATCAAAGACAGGGACAAAAAAATGTGGTTGTCCGTTTTTATTAAATGGGAAAGAACCTGAGTGAGGGTATATGGATCTTGACTATAGCATGTGGTGCCCACAACCACTCGACAACTAAATACCTTGAAGGTCACTCGTATGTAGGTTGGTTGGACAAGGATGAGGTTGATGTCATGTTGCAAATGATGAAGGGAAATGCATGGACAAGAGAAATTTTAATGACATTAAAGGAAAGCAATGCAATGAATTCATCCACTTTGAGGACTATTTACAATGCAAGACAAAAGCAAAGAATAATAGAAGCTAGGGGTAGGACACAAATGCAACAATTGTTGCACTTGTTGGATGAGTCACAATACATTGAATGACATAGGTGTGAAACTGAAAGTGATGTTGTGAGAGACATATTTTGGGCTCAACCTCGTTCAGTTGAGTTGTTGAAATCTTTTTATGAAGTTTTGTTAAATGATTGTACCTACAAGACAAATAGGTACAAATATCTAGTTATACATATTGTTGGTGTGACATTTACGAATATGACATTTGCTGGTGCATTTGGGTACATTTCTGCTGAAAAAGAAGACAATTACACTTGGTGTCTACAAAGATTGAAAGAGTTGATGGTTGGATCTCTTAGGCCTAATGTGATTATCACTGATAGAGATTTATCCCTTATGAAGGCAGTTGCCAATATGTTTCCCAAATGCATAACCTTATTGTGTACATGGCACATCAGCAAGAATGTTTTGGCCAACACTAAAGAAATGTTTACCGAAGATGCTAATTTCAAAAAAAGTATTCAGAATTGGAATGACTTGGTGAACAGAGTGGGATAGAGATGCAGTATAATGAAAAGCTAGAGGCTGTGGAGGTTGAATATAGGGCATTTGATAAGGTTCTAGCATATGTCCAAAATGGGTCTCGAGACCTACTCTACTGTACATGGCACTTAAACTCAATTGGTTGCTGATACACTCCAACAGTTATACATTGCACTTAAACAAAATGCACTTGGTTAGAAACATTTTAAAACTACATTTCAAATTCAATGTTAGAAGTCTAAAATGCAACATATTACATATTAGACGTTACATATTAAACGTTAAAAGTCCAAAATGACACTTGTTTGAAGTTTAAAACAAAAATAGGTCCACTAAGCATCACGAGTTGCCCTCCGCTTTCTTGAAAAATAATGATGAAAGGGTTGTGATGATCATGCATTGTCTGGCACAATGGGGCTTGATGGTGTAGTCGCCTCATCAACAGTACCGGACTGTGCTCCTCCAAGGTTAACACTTGTAAGCACATTGATCATACCCTCCACACAATTGCTCCTCCCTCCAATGACCTGTGCTCTATAGGCAATGATGTCCATTATGGCCCAATGTCCAGTGCAATCCTAATACACTAACACAAAAAGTTGATGTATTTAAAAGACAAAAAGAATGTGGATATGTTTACATGTTCAGTATAAATAAAGAAGTTTTACCCAGTTGGCATCATTATCCGAAGTTTAACTGCCATGCTCAGCCTCAACTTCTGGGTTTTTGACAATAGGATAGGATATTGTTGAATACCACTCCATGTAACCTGGTGTAGAGTCCCATGGATGATGTATCACCTCCTTTCGAACACTTGTGCCTAATACATGGTTTTGCCACTTCTCAAATAATTGCGGAATAAACATATACTTGACCAAATATTTTCTTCTGGTGGCACCTCGCTCAGCTTTTATTGGCTCAAGTGGAGAATCAGGTATTGATTATACATATCCTAACTATCAAAAAAATCTATTGGGGTGGTATGGCTCTACAACGTCCAAGCAGTTAATGAGCCCAATGTAAAAAGCCACCTCTTGTACAGCTGCACCCTCTCGTGAGTCCCTACACGGATCCTAGTAAACCTGAAAAAGATGTAAGTTCCTTAAGTCATAAAGAATAAAGCCAGATACTTATAATTAAAGGAATTCAATAACATGTATTAATTACTTCGTGAGGACGTAACTGATCGATTGTTCGATGAAGTGTAGACATGTATTCATCATCAACACCCATTTCCATCATTTGGATTCACATCATAACACGCGACAAATTATTGTAGTAGTGGGGATTGACACATGGACGGGTAAAAAGGAAATGGTCATATATCCAACCTTATAGAAATTAAAAAAATCAACAACCATTATACACAAATGCATATAGCAAAAGACAAAGTTTTGATCTTTACAAGGGTGACAAATATACCTCAAGTAGGGTGAGATACCCTTCAACCTGATAACACTCAGCTTGTGAAGCACTACCAAGCTGGCAGTACAAAAATGCAAGAGCGGCTGCTCCCCATGCATATGACCCGATAGTATCTAGATTCTTTAAGAGCCGAAGGAAGGAGACGTGAACTCGGGTACCACTCTTATCGGTAAATAGTGTACTGCCCAATAGATACAAAAGAAAAGCTCTAGCAGTTGCTTCAACACTATAGTATTCATTTGCATTCCCTTTGGACGTACCAAACATATTTCTTAGCCATCTTTTGCTTATTGTGAGCCCTTTAGCCATTCTAATCTCCTCAATAACTTCTTCTTCAGCCACATCAAGGCACTCACATACCAACTGCACAACACCATCAAACTTCATCAATTTTACTGAAACTTATTTGCCCATCATTGGAATGCAAAGAAGAATGTGGACATCGTTAAGTGTAATTGATATTCCACCGAATGGGAGGTGAAATATGTTTGTCTCTGGCTACCATCTCTTAACGAAGGCTGACATAAGCGTCCTATTAACATAGCCATAGGAACATGTGATCAGTGGGCTCAGTACAGATCTATTGATCAACTCTTGTAGGCGAGCTTGTTTTGGGTGACATTCAAGGTCCCAAGACTTGATCATATTCCCATGGTTGATACATTTCAGTGGGCCTCGATGCTGCACTCAATAAAATTTTTCTTTCAAAAAATTATTATTAACATTTATATTTGAGAAAAGAAAATATTAAAGAATAAAATTCACGTCATTATTCCATATTGCAATAGCAACATGGCGCTTAAAGCTCTTAAGAACTGATGGATCAGACAGACCACTAGGAAAAGGTCCAAGAACATGTTTACTTTCTTCATGTTCTTCATGAAGTTGACCTATTTCATGTTCTTCAACTTCTTCTTCTTCTTCTTGTGAATAATGGGAGGAGGTTTCACTGACTGAAAGTAAATTAGATCTTGCAGCCACTATAGCTCGCCTCCGTGATGCCATCAATGGGGGCCTAGAAGAAGATGCACTTTCTGACTCATTGCTTGGTTTATTTCTTGACATATTTGTCTTCTTTGGTGACATTTTTGTGAAAAAGGAACTAATCATTAATTTATTATAATATTCAAATGAAAATAACCATATGAATCAAAAATTGTAATAAACAGTTCTCAACTTTGGTTCTTGACCAATTGTAGCAAACCTAAGGAGAGTCTTAGTCCTGCTGGCTGAGACAAAAGAGAGAGTCTCGACCACGGTGGCCGACACAATCGGCCACCTTGGCCGAGACATAGTAGACAGGCTCGGCCAAGATTTGTGTCTCAACCAAGGTGGCCGAGACACAACAGATAGTCTTAGCCACGATGGCTGAGATTGAAAAAACAGTCTCAGCCACCTTGGCCGAGATTGAACAAACAGTCTCAGCCATCTTGGCTGAGACTCTTGATTAGGTTTTGGCCCTATTGGCCGAGACACTGCCTTGACTCTCGACCGAACAGGGCCGGGACCAAATCGAAGAAATGATGTGCCATTGCTCATGATTCCTATACCAAATCGATGCTTGCATTGTCTACACTATGAAAAAATAAACTATGAATCTTACCAGATTTGTGTTTTTCTTTCGAAGATTTGTTGAAATTCGGCGCCGCAAAACTAAAGATTTGACATCGCAACAACTATAAAACAATTCTTGATAGCCTATATAATAGATTTCTATAAGTTTTTGGCACTAAAACGATGGTTTTTGGTATGAAATCGATGTTTTGCTGGTGGGGTGAGTTGCCAGTGGTGGGAGTGCAGGTCGGTGGTGGTGAGGGGTGAAGATGATGAGTAATTAGGTTAGTTTAGGTTAGTTAGATATTAATTATGGGTAGTTTTGAATTTTTACAAAAATATGGGGTGAATATATCAATGTTTAAAAGTGAAAGGAGTTAACTTAGTAATTGGGGTGAAAAAAACCAATTTTGGGGTGATTTTAGCCCCATTCTTTAATTTATTTGCATTATTAAAAAAATCTTATTTTACCCTTAAGTGACAAAATTACCATTTTACCCTTGAGTATTTAATGTGCTTTCATAATTTAGTGAACTCATCTATTAATTTATATATTTTTAAAATTCAAGAATTTTTTAGTGTATTACAATCTACCCCTTGAAATAAATTTCATCCTTAAAATTTGTACTTACTCATTCTAATGTTATTTGGTCATGTATTTTTGGTGAAGAGGTCTGGGTATTTGTTTTTCGTCTACTTTCCAGCTCCCAAGTTGTCTTTTTCATTTTACGATGCTTCCAAAGAACTTCGACTAACATAATTCCTTTTGTTCTCAAGCTTTTTACCCTACGATCTAGGATTTTGACTGCTGCTTCTTCATATGTGGCATCATTTTGGGTATCGATCCCCTCCCAATAAATTATGTGAGAAGGATCTGGTTTATATCTTTTCAACATTGACAAATGAAACATGTTGTGAACCAAGGACATTCTATTTGGTAGGTCTAACTCGTTGGTGCATCCATTAATCCTTCTAAGTATCTCAAATGGACAAATGAATCTGTGTGCTAACTTTCCTTTGTGCCCAAATCGCTTGATTTCTTTGTGAAGGCTAATCTTCAGAAATACTTTTTTACTCATTTTAAATTCTAGATGTCTTCTCCTCTTATCTGCATAACTTTTGTGTCTCCTTTGTGGTGTGGTTAATCTCTTTAGGATTTGTTTAACTTGATCATTCATTTCTTCTACCAAGTCTAGCTTCGTAAGCGCATGTTCGTTAAAGTTGGCCCAACAGGTTGGTGTATCAAGGATGCAAGATCTTAATATATTTTCTAGTGTTTCTCAGACTATCTATTAGTTTGTCGAAAAAAAGCGGTGCTCATGGTAATTTTGATGGTCAACTCCTTCTATAGACTCCGCTACAACTAAGATGTGAATTAGAGTCTCTATTAGACACTATGGGTCCTAGGTACACCATAGAATCTTACTATCTCTTTGACATATAGTTTTCCAAACCTACTGACTTGATTTGTGGATCTAATGGGCAAGAAATGCTCCATGTTAGTGAGGCAATCCACAATCACCCTCATGGTATCTTCTCCTTTTTTATTCAAGGGTAACCTTGTGGCAGAGTCCGTGATAATGTTATCTCGCTTCCATTTTGGTATTGGGAGTGGTTGTAATAATCCAGTGGGCTTCCTATGTTCTTCTTTTACTTGCTGACAATTAAGACACTTAAAGACATACTTAGTGATATCTCTTTTTATTCCTCACCACCAGTACGTCTTTCAGACCTGGATGCATCGTGTATTTAGTTTGATGGGCTTCAGCCAATATGGCTTTTACATTCTGTCCACTTTGAGGAACACAGGTTCTATCTCAAGTTTCAATGCACCTTCAACATTGATTCTAAAGTCTATATGTTTGCCCAATCAGAGTCATGATCTACTTATCTTTCCTTTGCTCTTCTTTAATCTGATGTAGGAGGTCTGGCTAGCAAGTCATGTTGTAAAGATATACCTACTTTTCATCTAAAGTGACACGCAGGTTGAAATGCTCAATTAACTGGTACATTTGACCTTTTTCCTCATCTTGTTTGTTAAATTTCCTACTGAAGGCATTCGCCACTATATTGGCCTTCCCTGGATGGTAATATAATTAAAAATCATAATCTTTAAGGAATTCCATCCATCTCTGCTACCTAGGATTTAACTCTTTATGGGTTTAGATGTACTTCAAACTCTTGTATCAGAAAATAGATTGAATATTTCACCATAAAGATAGTGTCTCGAAATTTTTAGGACGAATATAATGTTCGCTAATTCTAGGTCATGTGTTGGATAATTTTGTTCATGATTATTCAATTGCTGCGAAGCATAAGCAACAACCTTTCCTTCTTACATCAACACTGCACCCAACTAGTACTGGAGCTCATGGATTTGTCTTCCTTCTTCACAAATAGTACTGGAGCTCCTCATAGTGATTTACTAGGTCTAATGAGTCCCTTCTCACGGAGTTCATCCACTTGTATCTTTAGTTCAATCAATTTCATTGGGCCCATTCTATAGGGACAGATGGCTGTTGGATCAATGCTTGGATGCAATTTAATTTTGAACTCCACCTATCTGAGTGGCAGTAATCTAAGTAGATCGTCTGGGAACACATTTGCATATTCTCGAACTACCAGTATCTCTTGAATCTCTTTTAGTTCTCTAGTATCCTCCTGCAACAACTATTTAAAGTTTTCACTCTATTTTAAATGGTGCAGCAAAGCAGACATAGGACTCCGTGGTAACTTCCACAAGTCCCCATTGATTTTTACTATTTAACCATACGATACGGTCAATGTGACTCTTTGCCTTAGGCGGTCGATCTGAACTTGGTGCTGAGTCAACCAGTCCATGCCCAATATCACATCATATCCTTGGAAAGGTAACATTCTAAGGTCAGTATTTATTAGTTTGTCCCCAAGTTTTAACCCACATGTGTAGGTTTTTCGGGCAACTATTGTAGTTCCTATGGGAGTGGATGCATACAATGGTTCTGGTGGTGTGAAAGTCACAAATTGCAACCTCTTAGCTAAGTCTTTTGACAAAAACAACTTAATAGCACCCAAATCAAACAATATTTTCACAGTAACATTAAATAATAGAAATGTACCTTTGACAGTCGGTGTTGGGTTCGCATGTCCATCCTCCATAACATGCACTTGGACCTAATTATGATTATCCTATTGTTGTTGTTGTGGCTGAGGTTGCTGCTACTGTGGTTGTTGTTGGACATAACCACCTTGATTTCTACCTTGATCATTATTTTGCCCCTGGTTTTGCCTCTTCGACCCTTGATTCTAACAATCCTTAGCAAGATGCCCTTTCAAGCCACAAATAAAACATGTTCCTTCTCTTCGAGTTAACTATTTATCAATTCTGCCATTATTCTACTGCCTCTGGGGCTAATTCTTACTTTGTTTATTTTGGTTTCCTTAGTAATCCTTGCTATTACCAAGTCTCTTATTTCTATTCTTCAACTTCTACTTGAAGTTGAGTTCCCTTTCCACAAGGATTACCTTTTCTATGACATCTTTGTATGTCTTTAGGCCCATTGGTACTATTTCCTTTTAGATCTCGATCTTTAAACCCTGAGCAAATCGGTTAGCCTTCATACATTCTTTCTCGATCAGTTCAGGGGTAAACTTGGCCAAATCAGTAAACTTGGTCTCGTACTCAGTAACACTCATACCCTTTTGGGTCAATCTGATGAACTCTGATTGCATCTACCTCAGTGTTGCATCTGGGAAGAATTTCTCATGGAATACTTCCTTGAAATCCTCCCAGTTCATTTGTCTGATATTGGTGATTGGATTTGCTTTCAGCATCCTCCACCAACTCCTAACAAGTCCCTTAAACTGATGGATATCCAGTGCAACTCTATAGGGACCCATTACCCCTAACACATACAGATGTTTATCAAGCTCCTAGTACTAGTGATCAACTGTCATGTAGTCAAACTAGCCATCAAACTTAGATGGGCAAAGTGTCTATAACTCTATCAGCATTGTTCTTTGCTCTTTATCCTCAATTTTATCTTATGCCCTCAAACAAATTGGAACCTCAGGTAGGGGTGCTGGATGTTGCTTTATAATCTGCTCCTGATGCAGGACTTGTATCTGTAGTTGTGGCGCTGCATGTGATTGCACCCATGGAAATGCCCTCATAACTTGCTCGACCACCTATTGAGTGATCTTTGCCAAAATTTATGGTGATAAAATTGCACCAACGAAAGCTGTTGCTGCCATGGGTGCCTCATTATCCCTCTTATTCGGCTCATTAGTATTTTCTGGCCTCCTCCCATTTCTTCAGTTCTTGCCATTATTTACAAGTCAAAAACTATTTTAGTTTCCGATAAGGTATCATAATAAAGAATCATATTCTCAATTCAATTCAATTCTTGTGTATACAAAACCCATCTTTTCTTATCTTTGGGATACAAAATGTTTTTCTAGACTTGTGATAATAGCTATCTTTCCTAGGTCATTCGTTACGTCAATTTTCTCATGTTTTCATTCATGCTATCTTGTTCCTAGATTCATCTATCTAGGTTCTCGATTTCTTTAGTGACCTATCGGTTCATGCTTTTAAGTTTTTTTTTAGGATTTTCAAATTCCTCTAATGTTTTATGGTACAGGATTTTGGTTTTATGATCACAAAATGAGTGATACACATATACATGAAGGTAGCATGTATTCAAACAATTATTAAATCATACAATTTCATGCTAGCATAGCAAAATTCCAAGCTCTACCCTTGCCTTCGAGATTGATTGTCCCATACCACTCTTGCACATTGACACAGGCTTCTACCTAGAGATCTTCCTACACCTAAATGATTTTGTAAATGTTTCGATGACTAAGGTCTTCCAAGCCCCACTATACTTAACCGTCCCATACCAGCTAAGCATAGGGAAACAAGTTCTTCCAAAGTCACCGATCATTCACCACACATGGCCCATCAATCTCTGAGTCCAAGATTTCTCCATACCCTGAAATTCCTTCGTGTCCCATGCCATGTAAAAACTAGAAATACAAGATCATCCCGATCTCATGTCCTGACCAAACAACTGTTTTATTTTTGCATGTTTTCAGTCTCTAATTTATGTCCTAAAAATTTTCATTCATGATCCACTATGTCACCCTTAGCAATACCCAAGTTTTTACCTATGGTCTTTTTCCAAGACCTAGTGTTTAAATCTCTTGGTTGAATGGCCCTTTCATCGAATTAACAACCCTCATCAATTTTGATACCACCTTTGTTTGCTTTGCCCTGTAATACCACCTCATAGTTTTCTTAAAAACTTATTTGATAAAAATTTGGTTTTAGGTGTGTTCTTTAGCTTTGATTACCTATATGAGTTAGTGGGACAACCTCCAAATCAGGTGGCGAGACGTAATCTACTTAAATAATCGGCCTTTCTTGAACAGGATAACCCATTTCCCTTTCAATGTTTAGCTTTACTCTGGACAAGACTTGTTCACTGTCAGCTCAACTCATAATCTTCGTATCCAAACAAAACATTTAAAACACACACACACACACATATATATACATTTTTCGAAAACAAGCTTTTTTATTTAAAAACAATTTCAACCCTAAAGTAGGAGGTAGGGCACAACTTATAATTCTAACTCGTCTGTGACACCACCTTTGTTATCTTAGTAAGCTACAACCTAAGCTCCCAACTCCTCATTTGAGTCAACTTTATCTTAGTTTAGACACTCTGCCCAATAGTCTTACTAACTGAGATCTGATACTACTCTATAACAACCCAATCCCCAAATCGTTCACAATTAATATGTTTGTCTCACTGTTAGAGATGCATGTGCAGTCACTCCTGCTTTTGTCACATTTTACTATTTAGGAAACGAGATATTACCATTTCTCGGATCAATCATCTAATTTTTTGGTTTATCATATCACATCCATATCATATCAGAGTGAACAACATACTAATTTATAAATGAATAATAACATTGGCATGATCAATTAAATGAAAAAAATCAACTTACGATCAAATTATGATTAAACACTGGCCTCAAAGGCGAGGTTCATACAAAACAATAAATGTTTAACCCAACAACCGACTCCAAAAAGTAAATGAATAAGATGAAAATAAAGTGGGTCCCACGCCCTACAATTGGAAATAGTTAGTAAACCTCTAATCCTACAAAACCTCAACTCTAAAGCATGCCATTACTACAAAATTATTCTTCTGTACTTGTTTGTACAAGTGTCTTGAGTGATCACCTAAAAAAGAATGAATGGGGTGAACTCGAGAGCCCAGTGGATCATATACAATACATCTCAAGTATTATTAAAGTCAAATACAAAACAAGCACACACTTGTCAAACATTAGGCGATTTATACAATGCAATTTTTTATGGTTGTTGTTAATACCAAAAAGACCTTCCTTGGTATCTCCCTATTGATCTGGAATACTAGAAGTAATGCCCAAAGGCCAATTACCTATTCAAGACCCAAACTTAGGAGTGAAATCTCAACTCAAGTCTTAGTCGCATCTTAGTACTATCACCGACCGTGATAGCAGTATCAAACACTTGCCTTGGATTGGGGACACTCATGATGACAGTAGACTACTACCACAGTATTAGTATCACTGCCTCAATAAGTAGTTACATTTCTTAATTATCTTTGTTAAGCAACCACTAGCATACTCAATAGTATCCACATTTCAGGGTATAAATACATAAAATAATTTGATAAACTGTTAGTCATGCATAAGATCACATAGTAAATGCTATTTATCGTACAATATATATGGCATATCATTGAAGTAGTATTATGCATACATGAGTCATACAACAGGCAGGCAATCATTAAGTAACTAGTCATCAAACCCCTAGCATGCTTTTAAACATTTAGTAAAGATAAACAATCAATCATGTCTCATATTTAGAACTACAATAATACTAAAGAGTATGAATATTTATCTTCACCTTTGGCGCTTAAATCCTTCTTGTCCTTATGCTGTTATTTTGAGCCTTCTTAAGCCTTCAACCTTTTTTCTTCACTTATGGAGAGAACAAGGAGACCCTTTTCTCTAGAGCTAGAAGATAACAAAGAAGAAAATGAAGAAGAGAAGAATAAGGAGATTCTCTTTCTCTTGAGTTAGAAGAGAACTATGAAGGAAATGAAAAAAAAAGAATGAGATGGGATGGCTTCAAAGGAAGAGAAAGATGATATTTATAGACGTCATTAGCCAACCACTCTATTCCACTACCCATATTTTAAGTTTTGTAGAATATTTTTTTCTTATTTTATTTTTAACTTGACCAATAATATTATTTGTTCTTTAGCTATTGCTTGTCACACTTATGATAGTAGATATTTCTTTTTCTTTTTTTTATTATATTTATTTCTAACTAGTGTTAATTAATTAATGATTTTTTCTTTAGTGCAAAATAATAATATGTCATAAATTCGCTCACTACTTATTATCAATATTGTAAGATCATTTAGTCAACTGTATTATAATTTAACAAAATTAGACATTTTTTTAGATTAATACAATTTACCTCCCTTAATTTAAATGTCCACATGAGCATATTCTTTAATTCAATGAAATTTTATTAATTTAATCCATGTCATTTTCTATAATATGTCCTAGACATTTTATTTTGTTGTTTTTATAGAATATTTTCATATTACTTTTATATTGGCACATGTGTCTGGCCTCAGGTGAAATGACTGTTTTTACCACATGGTAAAATTACTATTTTGCCCCTAGGTAGTAAAATTATTATTTTACCTCCGATTGGTCCAAATAACTTTTTATGCTTACAATCATTCACCATTTGACACAACATAATCTATAGTTCACTTTCCATGTGAATTGACCATTTTACCACTAAGTGGTAGAATTATCATTTTATCCCTGAGTACTTAATGTGCTTTTACAATTTAATGAACTCATTTATTAATTTATACATTCTTAAAATTCGAGAATTTTTTAGGGTTTTACAGTCTGCCATAAAGAGCTTCATAAGAGGCCATCTTTATGTTTGCCTAAATATTGTTGTTATAAGAAAATTCTGCCAAGTGCGGATGCTTGCTCCAGTTGCCCTTAAAATTAAGGACACAAAATCTCAACATATCTTCTAGTGTTGAAATGACTCTCTTAGACTGCCCATCGGTCTATGGATGGAAAGTTGTGCTCATAGTGAGTCTGGTGACCAACATTTTTTGTACACTCTGCCAGAATTTTGATGTAAATTGAAAGCCCCCATTTGACAAAATGATCTTGGACACACGATGAAGTCTTACTATTTCTTTCATATAGAGTCATCCCAGCTTTCCAATTGGATTTGTGGGTTGTATGGATAGGAAATGAGCTACTTTAGTGAGACGATCCACAATCACCTACTCGGTATATTCTCCGTTTTGATTCTTGGGTAACTTGCTAACAAAGTTCATGGCAATGGTATCACATTTCTACTCTGGGATAGGGATAGATTGTAATAATCCAATGGGTTTCTTATGCTCTACCTTTACTTACTGACAGGTTAGAAATTTGAGACATACTTTGTTATAACTCTTTTCATACCTCTCTACCAATACGTCTTCTAAAGGTTCTGATGCATCTTATCATCACCTGGATCCGTTGCATACTTAGTCTGGTGTGCGTCATCCAGTATGGTCTTGTTACTTTGCCCACTCTCTAGTACACAAATTCTATCCCCAAGTCTCAATATATTTTCAGCATCCAACCTAAAATTTGTATGCTTGCCCTGTTCAACACCTTCAATCCAATTTGTGATCCATTTATCTAGCCTCTATTCATCTTTGATCTAATGCATAAGATCTGGCTGGCAAGTTATATAGTAAAGATATGTCTGCTTCTCATTTGAAGTCACACCCAGGTTGAAATCCTCAATTAATTGATAAGTTTGACTCTTTTCTTCATCTTGTTTCTTAAATTTCCTGCTCAAGGCATCTGCTACTACATTGGTCTTCCCTAGATGGTAATGTACTTGGTAGTCATAATATTTAAGAAATTTTATCCATCTACACTGCCTGAAATTTAACTCCTTCTATGTGTACATATAGTTCAAACTTTTGTGATCTGAAAATAAATCAAATCTTTCACCATAAAGAGAGTGTCTCCAGATCTTCAAGGCAAGTACAATAGCCGCCAATTCTATATCATGTGTTAAAAAATTTGTTCATGAATCTTCAGCTGTCGCGAGGCATAAGCAATAAATTTTTGCTCTTGCATCAATATTGCATCCAATCTGTTTTGCGAACTATTAGTATACAAAACATATCCAACACCACGTGTAAGAGTAACTAATATGGGGGCTGAAGTCAATCTCTTCTTCAATTCTTGGAATGATTGTTCATATTTCTCATCCCAATTGAATTTGACTTTTTTTTTGGTTAACTTGGTCATATGTTCAACTAACTTTGAGAAATCTTGGATGAATTTGTGGTAACATCCTGCTAAGCCCACGAAACTTCTGATCTCTATAAAAGTTTTGAATTGCTT
>JAJIYU010006490.1:0-20542 GCA_030144865.1 Tinospora cordifolia
ACACAAATTTTAAGGTATGGTCTGGCCTAAGACGTTTTTCCTTTGAAAACTTTCCTTATTTAGAGCCTAGTGGAGTATTTGGGCAAATGAAGGTTCAAACCTTGTCCAATTGTTCTGATTTTTGGATATGTTGTGTGTTTTGCTAGTTTATGTCATCTCCTCAAGTTTCGAGTCATTCCGAGTTCGATAGGTACCCTTATTCTTAGTTCTTTCCTAATCTGGATCCCCTTATAGGGCAAAACCCTAATTTTGGCCAGTTGGGCCAATTTTTGAATATGTTGTCTACTTTGTTTATGTCTCTTCACTTCGTTTCGGATCATTTTGGGTTCATATGGGTCACCAAATGAGAATTTTTGTCCCGTCCTATTTTGGCCCTAAAGTGAGCCGATTTTCTTTTTGTACCCAGATTTCACTGAGGAGACCTTGAATATCATTTTATTGGATATCTAGTTTTCGAGATATTACACCTTTGTTGTTCTCTGATCTGATGCAAGAAGTCCAACTAGCAAGTCATGTTGTAAGGTATACCTGCTTCTCATCTGAAGTGACACCCAAGTTGAAATCTTTGATTAACCGGTACATCTCACCTTCTTCCTCGTTTTGTTTGTTAAATCTCCTACTTAGGGCATCTATTACTACATTGGCCTTCCCTTGATGGTAATGTCATTGGAAATCATAATTTTGAAGGAATTTCATGCATCTCCATTACTTGAGATTTAACTATAAAGATAGTGTCTCCACATTTTCAGGGCAAATACAATGATCGCTAATTTCAGGTCATGTGTTGGATAATTTTGTCCATGAACCTTCAATTGTTATAAGGCATAAGGAATAAACTTTTCTCCTTGCATTAAAACTGCACCCATTCTGTTCTGCAAAGCATCAGTATAAAAAATATGTCCAACACTATATGTAAGAGTGACTAATATGAGGGTTGAATTCAATCTCCTCTTTAATTCTTGAAATTATTATATTGAATTTGACTCTTTTTCGAGCTAGTTTGGTCATGGGTTTGACTTTGAGAAATCTTGGATGAATCTCTTGTAGTATCCAGTTAAGCCTAAGAAACTTCTGATTTTTGTCATAGTCTTAGGTTGCTTCTAGTCTATGACAGCTTCCACCTTATCAGGATCTACCAAGATGCCCTTTGTTGATACTATATAGCCAATGAACTTGACTATTTTCATCCAAATTTTGTACTTACTGAACTTGGCATATAGTTGGTTTCTTCTAAGTATCTCCAGGACAATCTTTTAAGTGTTTTATGTGTTCAGCCTCTGACTTGGAGTAAATTAGGATGTTATCTACGAACACCACCACAAATTGGTCGAGGTATTGTCTAAATGTTCAGCTCATCAGATCGATGAATGTTGTCGATGCATTGATTAAACCAAATGGCATCACTATGAACTCAAAGTGCCCATACTAAGTTCTAAAGGTTGTTTTGTGTATGTTTTACTCTAGAATACTCAAATAATGATGTCCCAACTTTAGATCAATCTTCGAGAAATGAATGGTTCCTTTCAACTGATCGAATAGATTGTCTATCCTTGGGAAGGGATATAACACCCCCTATTCGATATAAAAAACCATTTAAAAATCATTTACTTATGCATACACACACACACACATATATTTGAAAACTTGTTCCTCATCTTTGACTACTTGTTCAATCTGGTGGGACAACTTCCAATCAGGGTGGCCAGACAAAGTTTGCTTAAAAAATCATGCCTTCCAAGAGTAAGATGACCTACTTCCCATTCAATGTTTAACTTTACTTGGGATAAGGCTTACCCATTATCAACTTAAACTTGTAATCTTTGTCTCAAAACTGTTAAAACAGTTTTCTCCATATGTTAGGGTTTTACTATTATCTGAGTCGTTTCTTTATCCTACTAGTTTTTTAGTTTTAAACCTAGTTTTCAAATTATCATTATATCATGAGCATTAATAATAGAAACATAATGTACTAATGGTGTGCCCAAAAGTATCCATATCAGGGTTCATTCATTGATCAAATGACCTTTAATCATTACATTTGTGCTCTTGTACATACTAGGGTTTAAATAACATAATAAGGCACAAATATCAAAAAATAAGGATAGTAAGTTCTGACCCAAGTCCCTTAATTGGTACCCTGGCTTTTTGCATTTGAAAAGTGGAAGGGGATGAGCTCTACAAGCCTAATGGATCATTTTAATTCACAGACAATCTACTAATAAAGAAAGCACATCATAAAATTAATCACTTTCATACATTAGGCGATACAAACATTAGATTGTTTTCAGTCGATCGAGGCAGGGTGGTTGACCCTAGGGTGACTCTCGTACCTTTGGCCAAGTGTATCCATTAGGAACGTCACTAGCGTCCAGGATATGTGTCTATTTGTCCAACAGTCTATAGACTCGGAAGATATGAGAGGCACGATCGACTTTCTGAAGCTTGATCACATACCTATCACTTAATTGAGACATTAACAGAAGAACCACCATTGATTGTCCTTAGACCAATCAACCCCTCCAAGTGTATTGTTATTTTGTTAAGAGTGATCTTGTATTTGGTCACTAACATATTCATGTATATTAAATGATAATTCTCTAAAAGATAGATCCATCACACCCTCATGCATATGAGTATTCGTTTCATCATATCTTTACAATGCTTGAATTTTAGAATGGCATATTCTCAAAGACTATACTCATCGAATAAATTTATGTGCATATCATTTTCATAAGCGAACAACATCATGTATATGCTCTAAATCTATCATTGTCACGTGCATATGATCATAGTAAACAATATACATTCAAATTATATTCTCATTATTCACATAATCAATGCAAATGTAAACATTTAATCATATGATCAATAAAAGATGCATTTGACTATCACCTTGGCCATTTTATGTATAATAAGCAAGCAAATACGGTTAAAAAGTGTGTGAGTTTGAAATCATCTCCACCTCAATTTACACGTTCTTTATGTTGCTTGATGCTCGTGGAGGTGTCGGTCTTCCGAGATTCCTATAAAACCACTCGAGTCTTAGTTGGCATTCAATTTAGCTCCTAAACTTGGCTTTAAGTTCAAAGTGACCTCTAAAGTGTTCTCGAGTTCAAAATAGTCTATGAACTTTGACGTGAGTTATTTAAGGTCCAATTTATGAATTACATATACAATACACCAAAACTTCTAAAGGCCATAAATTGAGTTTTGGGACTTTGTTTTATGTGATTCTTGGGTCTATCTTGTAATGCTTGTGATGAAGAATGTTGTGGCAATGACCGTTTTCCTTAGCCAGGCCTATGATTGAGTAAAAATGCACACAAACCCGCTGGTTTGTGAATCTATCCCATTTCTGCACAAAAATTTTTGGAAGGTCAGTTTGGGGGCTTTGTGTGTCTGATTAGGGTCACTCTTGAGTATATTCTATATTACACTTAACAAGGTTCTACATTGTAGTCGCAGTTTCCATGGATCATGCTTACACCATTCCAAAAATGGTATGAAAGTTACTATTTCATAACTAATATTGGGTGATAATTTCAGCCTTGGTTCAGAGGCAAAAGTTGTCAGAATTTTGTGGTTCCAAAGATATTGAAAAGCTTATTCTGGCCACACTTTGATCGTGAAGGGTTTGAACCTTTTTGAGCATTCTATGGTCTTGAAAAACTTACCCAAAGTAGTGTGGTCTTTTTAGGCCATAATATAATTAAAACTTTGCATGAAATAAAAAGAATAAAAAAAGAATTTTAAAGAGACTAAGGAGAGAACTTATTCCTCAACTTTAGCTACTCTTCCTTTTGAACTCTCCCCCTCTTCTTTTCCTCTTAAGCACACCTCAAGTTCTTCAATTTGGTGTGAGGAGAATGTGGTGAGAAACTCTTTATTTATAGTAAAGCTTTGATCATTAAGGCTAGTGTTTAGCGTATGGTGGAGGTTAGATTACAATAATGGAGAAGCAAGGGTGGTCATGCATGCTTGTTTGCAAGCAATTGCAAATATTAATGATGGTGATTTAAAACATATTATTCATGTACTTTAAGATCATCTTTATTTAATTAAAAATGGCACTATCCTCTTTAATTAATTAAAGATGATAGTGGTGGTAAGATGATAATGGTGGTAGTTGAAGAATATTGTTCATGTACTTTAAAGTCATTTTTATTTAATTAAAAATAACACTATCAATTAAAGATGATAGTGATGGTAGTTAAAAAATATTATTTATGTCCTCTAAAGCAATTTTTAATTAATGATAGTGGTTGAAAACGACTATCATAATTAAAAATAGAGTTTAGTTAATTATTTTAATTAATTAAATTAATTAAATAATCAACTTTACTATTCATGATACTATTAATCAACTTTATTATTGATGGCACTATTAATCAATTTTACTATTCATGATACTTTTTAAATGTGTTAATTAATAAAAATAATCAATTTTACTATTTATGACACTATAAAATAATTAATTATTTGATGATTTGATTTTTATTATTTATCATTTGTTATTATCATTATTATTATTATTTTATTATTCTTATTCTTCTTATTATTAAATACTATTATTTTTTTTCCTTTACTCATTTATTATTATTATTTTATTTTTCTTTAAGTCTCTGCAGTGTCCTAAGCATTTCGAGACGTCGAATTTGATTGTTTTGCTTTTGAAATAATTTTTTGAAGTTTATCATATCCGTATTAGATTGGTTGAGTGATCCAGTTCCTAACAATGGTCAACCTTTGTTGACTAAGGTTATTTGACACTTAATTATAGTCATCTTGGTTAATTATTGACTTAGAAAAATTTCAGGGTATTACAAGGGATACTTATTCTTCATTGTCGCCCGGTTCAACTTTTGATAGTCAACACACAACCTTATGGAACTATCTTTCTTCCTCATGAACAACATTGGAGCTTCCCATGGTGATTCACTTGGTCTAATGAATCCCTTTTTTTGGAGCTTGTCCAATTGAGTCTTTAACTCAATCAACTCTATTGGTGCCATTCTATAGGGAAAAATAGCTATGGGGTCATTTCTAGGGTGAAGTTCAATCATGAATTCGACTTCTCCAGCCAATGGTAGTTCTAGTAAGTTGTCTAGAAATACATCTTCATAGTCTCGAACCACCTTTAGGGTTCTGAACTGCCTTTTGTTCTTTAGTATCATCTTCTAAGAAAATTTTGAAATCTTTTTCCTACCTTATTCAATTCAGCTTTGTTATCATTGGGCTCCTATGTAATCTTTGTATATCAACATTGATCCTAAGGATATCTCCTGAAGGTAATGTTATGGTTACCCTCTTTTTGCGACAATCTATCTATGCTCAATATTGGATTAACCAGTTCATCCCTAATATTACATTGTACCCAAAAAATGGGAATACACAGAGGTTAGCTAAAATCAACTTATCCCCAAAACTAAGGTCACAACTACACACTCTTTTAGAGGTAATTGTGGTCCCTGTGGGTGTAGATACATTCAATGTTACAGGTAATGTATTCATTTCTAGTTGGAACCTATCCACTAACTTTTCAACAACAAAAGATTTGGTAGCACCCAAATCAAACAAAAGTTTTACAACAACATTAAATAACAGGAATGTACATTTCACTGTAGGGACTTGCTCATCCTCAACATCTGCAATAGCAAAAACTCTAGCTTGGTTTTGTCCACGACCCTTGCTAGTAGGTCTAGTGTGCCTTATTACATTATTCTACTTCTTGTTCCCATTCCTTGACTTTTGATGACTTTGTGGCCTCTTGTTATGATTCTTCAGGGATTGTTCAAAATTAATGTCTCTGTCGATCAATTGGGCTCTAACTACTATTTCCTTGAAGGTGTTAGCCTTAGGGGAATGAACATAGTCTTTCTGCAAACTTATTAGACTTGGCCTCCTCATCTCTAACCAACTCTAGGGCAAATCTTGATAGCTTAGTAATTTTCTCTCATATTTAATTACCGTCATAGTTTTTTGGGTTAATCTCACGAACTCTGACTGAAACTGTCTAGTAGTAACTATGGAAAAGAAATTATCATAGAATAACTTCTTAAACTACTCCCATGTCATGGTCAAAATATCCGTCTCTGGATCATTCATGATCATCTTCCACCATTGATAAGCAAGTCCAACAGACTGAGCCACTACCAAAGCCACTTGTCTAAGGCATCTGCTCCTAAAGCATTGAGATGCATATTCATTTCTGAAAACCATATCTCAGTTGCCACATGATCTGCCTCGCCCTAAAAGGTACTTGGACACAGCTTTTGGAACTCGATCAGTAAGTTCTTTCATTCTTTGTCTTCTATGACAATAGGCCTGGTGCTATTGGGCCATTCGGTAACAGGTACTGATGAATCTAAACCTGGGGTTGGGGTTGTGGTTGTGCTGGATTTTGCACATGAGGTAGAGCCCTCGTAACTTGCTTGACCACTTGCTGAGTGATATCCACCAAGATTTTAGACGATAGAACTACTCCAACAAGAGTCTCTGCTACCATAGTTGCCCCTTGATCCCTCTAGCCAGACTTGTTAGTGTTCTCAACCATTGTTTCGTTTCCTCGGGTTCTCATCATTATCTACAAGTCAAAAGTCATTTTAGTATCTGATAAGGTATTATAATGGAACAATTTCAAGGATAATATTAATTTGGGGTACACAACCTATCTTTCCTTATCCTCAAGATACAAAATGTTTTTCTAACTTGTGATAACAACCTATCTTTCCTAGGTCATTCGTCATGTCAATTTCCTTGGGTTTTCGTTCATGTTATCATGTCACTAGATTCATGTTTCAAGTTTCTAGATTCACTCAAGGTCCTCTATTGTTGTTGGGTACAGGGTTTGAATTTCACAAAATAAATGATATACATATTCATAAAGGTAGCATGCATTCAAACAATCATTTAATCATACAATTTCATGCTAATATAGATAAATTCCAAGCTTCCATCCATGCCTCCAAGTTCGAGCATCCCATACCACTCTTGCCTGGCAGCACAGGCTTCTATCAAGAGATTTCGCTACACCCAAACAAATGTGCAAATGTGTTGACGACTAAGGCCTCCCAAGCCCTACTATACTTATCTGTCACATACTATCCAAGCATAGGAAAACAAACTCTTCTAAAGTCACTGATCATTTACCAAACATGGCCTCTCATTCTCCGAGTCTAGAATTCTTCCATACCTTCAAAGTCCTACGCGTCTCATACCAAGCTGAAACTAGAGATATAGGATCCTTTCAATCTCGTGTCCTGACCAAACAAGTGTTTCGTTTTCACACATTTTCGGTCTCTACCCTATCTCCAAATGTTTTCTTCATAATCCACAATGCCGCCCTTGGCAACACACAAAATCTTTACCTATGGTCTTTTTCCTAGACATAAGGTCTCATCTCTTGGTTGAAGGGTTCTGAAGACAAACCGACAACCCACATCAATTTATACCACTTTTGGTACCACCTTTGTATCCTAGTAAACACTTTGCCATGTATTGTAATATTTCCTCCTTTTTAGCTAATAGGAAAGTAATTTCAAGTGTGTTCTTCAACTCAGACTACTTGTATGAGCTAGTGGGACAACTTCCAGTTGGGCAGCGAGATAGAGTCTACTTAGCAACCAACCTGCTCAAACGGGATAACCTATTTTCCTTTTAGGCCATGTTTGATGGGGAGGATTGGAATAGGATAGGATAATTTTTTATCCTATCCTATGTTTGGTGCTACGTAGGATAGGATAAAAATTTATCTGGGCCCACATGAGTTATCCTATATTGATAGGATAACTCCATCCCACCATATTTTGTGGGATTGAGTTATCCTACCAAAAAAAGAAAAAAAAATTTTGACTTTTATTTTTTTAAAAAAATATTTTTAAAAATATTTTTATCCCATCCTATCTCATCCTATCCTATCCCACCAAAATAATCCTATCTCATCTTATGCACCAAACGGGCCCTTAATGTTTAGCTTGACTCGGGACAAGGCTTACCCACTATTAGCTCAGCTTGTAATTTTTGTATCCAAATATAACATTTAAAATGTATATATAGACATATATACATTTTTTGAAAAAGACTTTCTTATTCAAAAACAATTTCAACCCAAAAATAGGAGGCAGGGCACAACTTATAGTTCTAACTTGTCTTTAACACCACCTTGGCATTTGATAAACATTTTTCCCAGTGAGCTACAACCTAAGCTCCTAACTCCTCATCTAAGCTAACTCTATCTAAGTTTAGACATGCTGCCCAATGGTTCTACTAACTAAACTTTAATACCACCTTTGTGACACATGCCTCCCTCTCGTGGGCCACACCATCTAGTTTCCCAGTTCTGAAGGTTGCATTTTTACCAAGATGCCCTTAGACCCAAATAATCGGCACATTATCATCACATGCAAAGGGTGAAATTAATCATCTTGGGCCGCCCAAGAGGCGGGCGCATCACATTATACTTTCCTTTCTCTTTCTATTTTGTTCCCAACTTTGTGAGCCAATCATTATAGAGATTTCATGAAAGACACTTGGAAATCATTTAATAAAATAAATTAATATCATTAATAAATTTGAACGTTTGTGAAGTACAAGGACCCTTGAATTTATTGAATAACATAGCTTTAAAGTGAAATGAGAACAAAGGCCAACATGCCCGAATTTAAAACAAAAAATTCTAAAACAAAAATCAACTAAGAAAACATCCACAACCTTTGAGCATTAGTTCCCTGAAATGATAGAAAAGGAGAGTGAGCTCAAAAGCCTTGTGGATAATCTCAAATATTTAAGTTATTATTTCAATCAAATAAAACATGCAAGCAAACACTTTCATGAATTAGGTGATTCAAATGGTTCGTTATTTATAGTTAACATTAGGATCGAAAGGATTATATGTTAGTGTTCCAAATCTAAGGAGAGAGGTTTACTATGGATGCTCAAAACCGTCATCAGGACGTTGGGTTGAATCGAATGTCTAATTTCCCTATTTGAGAAGTGGAGTTAACTTCGAATGCCCAAATTCAAATCCAGGTACCGACAAGCTATGTTTGGTTGGAACACTCACAATGAAGTACCTTCGTCATGCCAGCACGTGGTTATGATCTTTGTTTAATCTTTCATTAATGATAAACTGTGGCGTGATAAATTTAAGATAATTAATAAACAACACGTAAGCATGCATAGATTGTATAACATTATAGGTGTGTCATAGCATAGATTGTATCATCACATATCATGCTTCATTAGTTATATAACCCTAAGCATGCATATTCTATATGACAAGTATAGTCGAAGAGCATGGATATTCAAAGCATAATCACACATACAAGCCTTATTTAAATCAAAATAATGAAGTAAAACCCAAAAATCATCTCCGCCTTTGATGCTTAAATACTTGCTAGTCCTTGTGGTGTTATTTCAAGCCTTCTTTCAACCTTCAGCCTTAAAGGTTAAGAATCAATATACTCACTATGAAGTATAAATTAGAACCCTCTTTTCTATACTCAAGGAGATAACAAGGTTCTCTCTTTCTCTTGAACTAGAAGAGAACTAAAAAGAATATGAAGAAGTGAAAAATAAAATGGGATGGTTTGAGGGGAAAGGTGGTATTTATAGGCACTTTCCCACATGCATCATGTGACTTGCTTGCCTACATGCTTCATGTGACTTGCTTGCCCACATGCTTCATGCGACTTGCTCACATGCATCTTGCTTACCTTTGTAACATGCCAACCCCTAAGAGACAGGTTTAAGCTCAACCACAGGGGGGGTTGGGTCCTATGTTACATTTACAAGTACAAAACTTGCGTCTCAATTTCTTTATTTTAACACTAATTGAAACACTCATAACTACACTTCCATTGGGTTTAATATTCAACAAGATGATACAAGTGAATAAAGGAAAACTTCAAACTCTTTATTCATTCAAAACAAAGAAATACATTATTGAATTCATATAATCAAAAGAAACAACACGTACCTCTAAAATTTAAAAGTAAAATTCAGCGAAAGTCTTTATTCAAAATTTGGGACATATGCCCTTACAATATGAACTTTTTAGAAATAGACTTTCAAAAATCTATAGTCTTCATGTAATTCAATTTCCTAAAAAATAGAAGGAATGGGTGAACACATGGCCTAGTGGATCATTCATTAAACAACTAAGTTACTAATTCAAATCAAAAGCATATCCAAATTCAAACATTTTCATGCATTAGGTGATTCACACAACTTTTTTGTTGTAGTTGACTTTAAGACTAACAGGGGTTTTACTCCCTTGATGTTCTTAATTTAGATACTTCTTTTTAGGGTGGAAAGACATTTCTTTGTCACTTTTCATTAGATGTCACATACCAAGTATCCCTTAGTTGCACCCCGCAACCACACACTCCAAGCATGCGTCAAGAACACCCATAGCACCCAAATGGGTCACAATGACAGTACATGCTTATTATCTTCAATTTCTTATATTTAAGATCACATAATCATAAAATAAATTCAAAATGTAAATTTTAGAATTTTAAACAACCAAGAAAGCATGAAAACATCATATAGCATGCTTAAAACATTGAATTAAATCCTGAACATGGATTCTAAGCATGACATGCTCTCATGAGTGATTAAAACATAAAACATGCTAAACCAAAATTAAAATATGATTAAACATGCTGAAACTAAAATAAAATATGCTAAAAATTAGAATTTAAACAAACATGACATGCTAGAAATTTAAAATAGCAAAGTAGAAGTTTAAGAAATCCCCTCCACCTTAATTCGAGTTTCTTTGTAGAATCTAGTAGAGGTTCCCCTTATCCACCACTTTCAGAACTTGAAGAACTTCAAATCACCAACAAAACTACTTCAATAACTTCTAAAATACTAAAATAAGAATTTCTCACGCAAGAGAGAAAAGAGAGTGAGAAGAGGTGTCAAGGAGATGGCAAGAACAAGCAAAGAGGGAAGTGCCAACTCTTTGCTTTGATATTAGATGAATGTGAGCAAGAGGGGGTTTATATAGATGTTCATAAGCACAAGGGGGGCATCTAGGGCAGCTAGGGCAGCTCACCACATTTGGGCATGTTTCTAAACTCATAAGGGGACGGTTTGGGTGAGAAAGGCAAGTGAGTTTATGGGCCTTCTAAAGCTTGCCAAATTCCTATGAGCAAATATTTGATTCTCTATCTTATTTCTTATTTAATTTAAGAGAATATTTTTAGACTTTGATCCATTCTAATCTCAATTAGGACATTTTGTATTAGGCTGGTTCATGGTTTAGAAACATTTATTAGACAACACTTTGCTTGGTGATCACATATGCATGAAATGAAAACATTCCCTTCTTGGCATCATGGAAGATCTTTCTTTATGAAACTTTTAATTTTGGTTTGTGTGGCTAGCAAGGGACGGCTAGGGTTTGTAAGTGAGCACCATTTATGTTTTAGAAACTTTTAATAAGGTTTGTCACATGTGTGCATACACCCACACACACACACATGCGTGTACACATCCATGAGGGTGCATGGAATACTTGATCACTTTCTTTGGTACATGGGATCACTTTGTTTTGATTTCTAACCATGGTGACACTTTATATATGTGAGTGTATTGAATTATTGGCATGGTACATAGGATCATTTTGTATGTATTCAAATAATGGAAACATCCCATTCAGGTTGGGTTAGGTGAGGGTACACATGATCATGGTGTTCCACCCATTTGTCTTGCACATGTTAGGAGTGGCCATGACTTCATGGGCTCACAAAAATCAAATAAAAATTAATATCTCTTTATTTACATAGAATTATGATTTACATCCTATAAGTTTGGAATCACATGAACCTAATGCACATTTTAAGGTATAGTTTGGCCCTAGGTGGTTTTTCTTCAAAAACTTTCCTTATTTAAGACCTACGGAGGTCACTAGGCAAATGAAAATCCAAATCTTGGTCAATTGTTCTGATTTTTGGGTATGTCATTCATTGTATTAGTTCGTGTCGTTCTGTTTCGTTTCAGGTCATTTCGATCTCCCAAAGTACCCTAAATGACAATTCTTTCTAATTTGGACCCCTTGAAAGGTGTTTGGCAAATGAAAATCCTAACCTCGACCAATTATTCTAATTTTTGGATATGTTGTCCCCTTAGTTGATTCATGTCACCTTACTTTATTTCAAGTTGTTTTGGGTCCCTAAAGGTCACTAAATGAGAGTTTTGGAACCTGCTAATTTTAGCCCTAAAATGAACTCGATTTCATTTTGCACCCGAATTCCACTGAACTGATGATAAATTTCATTTGATTGAGTACAAAGAATTCAGGTTATTATACCACATACCTTGCCACACCACTCCATACCTTTGATGTTTTTATTTCATTATTATTTTCATGTCTTGTCACACCGCTCCTTATACATCCACTTTTACCTATTTTGTATCATTTTCTTGCTAATTTTTCATTTTATTTTATGTCTTGTGTACCCAAAATTTAGTTTGTTTAATCTTTTATTGAATAACAAAATTTGAATTATATTTTTAATTATTTATTATTTTATTTTATGTACTATACACACTTATACTTGATTTTATTACATTTTTACTAAATAATGTTCTATTTTGTAAAATTTCTAGGTCCTCTAATAATATTTTATTTGGTAAATTATTCACAAGTCATTTTTTATTTGTGTACATTTGTCAGTATTTAGATGAAATAATTGTTTTACCCCAAAGTGGTCCAATTACCATTTTATCCCTAAAGGTCAAATTTTACCTTTTGGGCCTTAAGAACTTCTCTTGGACTTGTTCTTAGCCATGAGAATTAAAATTTACATTTTTAAGTATTTTATTTCATTTTATTTACTTTAACTATTATGCAAAAAGTTTTATAATTTCTTGGGATATTACATAGTTGTAGGGGCCAGAGGTTATTGTAGATCACACAAAGAATATTAAGCAAGTTAAGTAAAAATGTAGGGCAATCCATAATCGTCAAAAAAGCTATTTTGATGATTGGCATAGACTATTAGAGTTTGCAGCTAGTGATCTGGTCTTATTAAAGGTTTTACCACAAAAAGGTCATATAAGATTTAGAGTGAAGAAAAAGTTAGCTTCATGCTTTGTAGGACCGTTCAAGATTCTAGATAGACTTGGTTTATTAGCTTACAAGCTTACTTTACCACCTTAGTTAGCTAGTGTTCATAATGTGTTCTATGTGTCTATGTTGCAAACATATTATCCAGATCTGACACATGTTCTAGATTTGACTTAGTTACAAGTTGGGGAGGATGCCAACTATGAAGAAAGAGAGATATAAATAGTTGGTAGAAGAATACAAAAATTGAGAAATAAAGAAATTCCTCAAATGGCAGTTTCATGACAATGAGAAGTAAACGTGGGAACGTGAGAATATGTTGCGAGAGCAGTTCCCATATCTTTTTACTACTTGAGGTACATTCCTTTTCTTTTTAATTTCAAGGACAATTTCTCAAGTTGAGGAGATTTGTAACACTCCATATTTTAATTTGACACATAAATTAATTTAAATAAAAATAAATGTGTATAAATATATGTGTTTGTACTAACTATGCAGGTATATATACATATTAATTGCACACATGTATTAAAAAATACATGTTACATGTATAAATAAAGTAAATTAAATTATGCAATGGAAAGATAATTGTTGGATAAAGAAAAAAATGGAAGTGGATTTTAAAAAAAAAACCTTATAGTATGTTATATTTACAAATATATATATATATATATATATAAATATATATATATATATATATATATATATATATATATATATATATATATATATATATATATATATATTGAAATAGGTTATAATTATGAATAAAAGTAGGTTATATATGAATAAGTTATATATGAGTAGGTTATTTTGATAATATCTATGTCAAAATGGGTTATAAATGTAAATTACTTATATAAAAAGCAATGGGTCAGTTAGATTAAAAAAATTTCTCATCGTTTTGCACAATAGAACTAGAGAATGAAGAGAAGTCCAAAGAAAAGGAGAAAAACAAGCATGAAAATTTGGGAAATCCGACCTTTTCATAAATTTGGGAATGAAGATAACTTATCTTCATTCCTTTTCACTACAAAATAGCTGATGAAGCTATAAATTACAATTCTACTTGTATAATTTATAGTAAAAGTGGTACTTTATAGTAAATTCCAAAACTAGGATGTAAATTTATATAATGTAAAATTATACAAAATTTATATCATTGTGTTCATATCATTAAGTAGATCACAACTATATGATTAATTTGTATTTATTTATCCTGTAGATACCATTATAAATACCCAAAGTTGATTAATTATAGGAAGGTCTTTTGAATGTGTCAAACCTTAATAAAATCTTAATTAAATTACATAAAAATGTAGAAAACAAAAATCTGTACTCATTGATACCAGATTCATGAATTTTGAGTATCAATTGAAATTTTGAAGCGATTGATCCATTGGGTTATTTATAAAAATTAGAAAAAAATAGTAAAAATATAACTGAAAAGCCTATTTTTTATATTTTTTCTATAAATGTATTTCATATGAGTAGAAAAATAATTTTAAAGATTATTGAGAATATTTAGGTCAATATGCACCAATACGTGGGGTCAAATGAATATATAAGACTAAATATGAAAAATAAATACATTAAAAATGATTTATAAAATGATCATAAATGAGTTGAATTTGATTTGCTGCATATAAAATGATTTTGTGACAGGATAATTTTGGTGGATTGTAGACTAACTATTAGAAACTAGTTAGACAGTAATTTTGATGAGTAATATTTAATTTTTGTATTATGTATGACATTGGTATTGTATCAAAACTTCTAATTTTTTTATTAAATAGAATGATATATTACATTGCATGTCTATTGAATTTCATGAAATGATTTTGATGTATTGGAGCATGTCAACTGATATACCTAAATAGGTTATTGATGTGGCAGCATTTCTATAGGTCATAGTCTCAGGAAAAATAGTCACAAGATTGATCGTTGTAATGATCTTGGTTGGTGCATTCATGGCATGAGATGAATGATATAAAAGTGGATAGAGTATCAAAAGAATAATTAGAGGTTGGTGCACATGAGGAGCTGACTTGCAATATTATCTGGAAGGAGGAATGAGAGAAATTGTAACATCTCAAAAAATTCATAGGAAATTTGAATTTTTACTTAGAAAATTATACCAAATTGATGAATGAAAATTTTGGCATGTCCTAGTTACCCAAGTGAGGAATAAAAATCAATTTAGTGGATTTTTGGAAGAAAAAATATGATTATAATGCATAAATGGGATATCATAGTAAAAAACACAAGGATATGTGCAATTTTTTATGAAATCAAGATTAGAAAGTTAATTGGGATCGAGATTTGGAAAAAAATCCGAAAAGAAAGCAAGAAATTCAGTTGTGAACCGTAGATCTGTAATCTGAACTCATCATCCTACGACCAAGATCAGATCTGCACGTACGCACGAGAGTACCGAATCACCAAGATCGAACGGCTAGAGATTCGCATACGTAACTCGAAGAAGATCAAGCGAACAAAACGAGATTCGTTGATCGCGAAATCAGATCTGCACATTGTGATCGAGGATAATCCGACTGTCGAGATCAAAGCCGCGTGATTAGATCACGAACGTTGATGCGCTCGAGGATCATCGGACGGTCCAGATCAAAGCCGTTTTGATTAAGATCACGATCGTTGATGCACTCGAGAAAATCCAACGGCTGTCATCAAAAATCCGAATTCTATTGATTTATCCGAGATTAATCCAACGGTTCTAATTAGCTCCGAATGCGTGTCTCGAGAAAAATTTGAGGAACCAGATAAAATTCAAAATTTAAATTATGAAAAATACGTTAAAATTACGAAAAATACAAAATTAAATCTGAAAAATTCAAAAAATAGTTTCTAAATTTCAAAAAATATTTCTAAAATCCAAAAAAAATCTGAAAAATACTCATTTTGCTCCAAAAATTAAAAAGTACGAAATTAGGTAGAATTAGGGTGTTTTATTCATAGAAGGACTCAAAACTTTCTAATTTTTTCCCTTGAAAAATCTATATAAATCCCTCTAGGCTCATAATTTTATTCATTCCAAAAAATAAGAGTTGAATGCTCCTCTTGTTTTCTCTAAGCCTTCTTCGTGGCACTTCTTCCCATCTTCCCTTCTTATGTGTGAGAAGCTCTCAAATTGGGGAATTAAACTGGGCAATCTTCATTGGTATTAGTACGTGGGGGGAATTGCTACCGAAATTTCGAGAGAAAGCGTCACAAGGTGGAAGTGATTTCTAGAACACCCTTCTATTCTTATTTGAATTCATGGCATGCTCATTGTTGTGTATTTTTCACTGAATTCAAAGATTTTCAACTTTAATTCTAGAATTTTAAATGTTTATTTCAGTATTTTGGTTTTGATTCATGTTTGAGAAATCATATCATCCATGTCATGTTAGTATCATGCTTAGGTTTTTAAATTAAAGTATGATGCATATTTTATGAGTGTATCATGAATTGACTATGTATATTCTAAATTTTAGTTTGATTTCATATTTTAAAGTTTATTTTATGAGATCATGATGTGAGAATTAATCAAAGACGATGGAGATAATAACCACATACCATCATAGTGGTCATGGCTTCACTATGGATGTTCTTTTCTTATGATTAGTTCGTATGGTTTTAAGACCAAAGTACTTGATTGGTGGGTAAATTCCCTTGAAGTCCAAAAGTCCAATGAAATTGGCTAAGAAAAGCTATATTTCACTCTAAGGAGGTACTTTGTTAAGAACATCAAGGGATTAAAGACCCTTTTGGTTTGAGACTCGGCTTAAACAAATTGTTGTTTGAAACGCCTAATGATTGCTAGTGTTTGAATTATGATTGTGTTATGAGTTTGAATATGAAAGATAGTTATTCGAAAAGGATCCACTGAGCCATGTGCTCACTCTTCTTTTCTTATTTTTCAGGAACATGAACCCATGTAGCAGTTGAATATAGATAGTTCTTAGAAAGTGTTTACAGTATTATATGTTTTAGAATTTTTAGGGCATGTTGCCCAAAGTTTTATGTTTTTCTACTGAAAAATATTTTGAAGTCTTCCGCTGTAACAATTAGTTCTTTTTGAAGAAGTTTAGTACTTTCAATTTTTCGATTATGAATATAACAGTTTGAATTTCTATATCTCTTTTAATTTACCTTGATTTTATTGAAAATTTTGTATTCTTGAATTTTATACAAAGGCTCGAGATATTGAAAAGAAAAGAATAAGTGTGTGTTGCTTGTAATGTAGCACCAGCCCGACCCGCTGTTTTGTTAAGTCCACTATCAAGAAAACGGTGGCAATGAACACTGCTTAAAAGATACGGGGGTTGGGGTGTTACAAGTGTGGTATCAGAGCCTAGGCATTTATTGCTGAGCCAAGACCAGAAAGTTTCCTCTGATACCAGAAGTGGTATCAAAGCTCTGGTAGTAGATGTACTAGTCAAGAATTAGAAAGTTACTCTGATACCAAGTGTGGTATCAGAGCCTAGGCATTAGTTGCTGGGCCAAGAACAGGAAGTTTCCTCTAATACCAAAGGTGGTATCAGAGCTCGGTTATTAGAAACATTGGACTAGAATGAGAAACTCAAACTTAGGTTTCACCTTGAATTGAATTGAATTTAGAATGCCCTACCTTCTATTTTTGAAATTGATGAATGTTTTCAAAAAAGGAAATATATGTTTTGAAAATGCTTTTGTTTGGATACAAAGACTACAAGTTGAGCTGATAGTGGGTAAGCCTTGTCCTGAGTAAAGTTAAACATTGAAAGGGAGGTAGGTTGTCCTGCCCTTGAAAGCGCGGTTGCTAAGCAGACTTCGGTCTTGCTGCCGGATCTGGAGGTTGTCTCACCAGCTTATATGAGTAGTCGAAGTTGAAGAACACTCTTATTTTCGGTAAAAGAAAATTAGAAGGTCGAAAATTAGGGCAAGAAAATTGAATAAAAGTCAAAAAAGATGCAAAGGTGGTATCTTGACCAGACAGAGATTGTAAGTCAACCAGAACTGAACCTTAGGTCTAGAGAAAATACCTTAGGTAGAAACGGGTGTAGCCATTGGTGGCACAGTGGATCAAAAGCATAAAACTCTAGGACATAGGCTACAGACTAAAACTTATGTGAAAATAGAAAATTATTTGATCAGGACACGAGACCGGGAAGCTTCTATAATTTTTGGTTTCTATGTAGTATGGGATGCATAAGAATTTGGGGTTATGGAGGAAGCCTGGACTTGGAGAATGATGGACCATGTGTGATGAATGATCGATAACTCTGGCAAAACGGGTTTCTCTATGCTCGCTGGTATGGGACGATTGAGTATAGTAGGCTCGGGAACCTTAGTTATCGAGCAATTTGCAAAATTGTTTGCATGCGGCTCTATTCTAAGTGAAAGCCTAAGTGGAAGGGGTAGAGTGGTATAGGACACTTGAACATGAAAGCTTAGGTGGAAGCTTGGAACCTTACTGTGCTAGCTTGATTGTCTGATTGTGTGATATGCATGCTTTACTATTTATTTGCTTTGAGACCAAATCCTGTACCCATGCATGAAAAGAACCTAGAAGAAAGACTTTAGGCCACTAAACAAATTGAGAACCTAGAAATTGAATCTAGAATCATGATAGCACGAATCTTTGCTGAAACAAAGTTTGACGTTGAAAAGATGTGCCGAGAAGAGTTCAAAGAGGTTTTCCATGAAAAGTTCTTTCCAGAGACGACACTGTAGTAGCTGCAAGAGATTGAATCAGAAGGGCTTGACTATAGATTAAGTACGAGAGGAAGTTTACTAAATTGGATAAGTTTTCTTGGGAGTTGATCTAAGAAGAGAGAATGAAAGCTAATTGGTTTACTAAGGATCTCAAGATTGAGATTTAAAAAGTGATTATGATTTTAAGCTTAAAGACATATAAGGATCCTAGGGTATAAACTCATCTTAAAACAAAGGTTGAGAGGAAAAGAACAAGAGGCCTACGAATGAAATAGATAACCCAAAGGCCTAAAAAAAGAAAAAGAATGGTGGAAAAGCACCACAGACCTAGAAATAAGGGCAGAACAAAGACAAGTTAAGGGAAGAAGCAAAAAAGGCTGGGATTATGTTTCATATGCAAGCAGAAGGGTCATTTGGCGAAAAATTGCCCAATTCCACCAGCTCAGGCTTCCCATCAGCAACAACAGAATACTCAGGGGGGAAGTCAGAATGGGTGACCTCAAGCCAGACAGAATCAGAATGCCAATCAAGGGCAAAACCAAGGCTGTGGTCAGAACCAGGCTAGAATATTTGTGGTTGAGACCGAGGAAGACCAGACCCCTGCAGTGGAAGGTGCGTTCCTATTGTTTAATGTTGTTGTAAGTCTGTTGTTTGACTCAGGTGCCTCAAAATCTTTTATCTCTGAAAAACTAGCTGAAAGGTTACAACTTGTGACAAAAACAACGCCTGTGACTTTGAATGTGTCTACACCAATAGGGACCATTGTGACTTCAAAGAAGATGTATAGTTGTGACCTTAGGTTTGGGGATAAACTTTTAACAGTCGGCCAATATACCCTACCTTTCTATGGCTATGATGTAACCTTGGGGATGGATTGGTTAGATCAGTACCAGGCCCAAATAGATTGTCCTAAGAGACGAGTGACCATAACATTACCTTCTAGGAAAATCTTTAAAATCTATGGGGATATGCGAAGACTACCAAGTCCAACCCTAGCCTTGCTGAATTGCTTGAAGCAGACGGACGGATGAATTCGAGGAATTCTCTAAAAAAGAACTTACTAACTTAAAGAATATTCATGACCTAGCTGTAGTCAATGAGTATGAGGATGTGTTCCCAAATGACTTACCTGGACTACCACCAACAAGAGAGTTAGAGTTCAAGATCGAACTTCACCCTAGAACCAATCCTATAGCCATACCTCCTTATAGAATGGCGCCAACAAAACTAATTGAGTTGAAAACTCAACTGGACAAGCTCAGGGAGAAAGGTTTCATCAAGCCAAGTGAATCACCCTGGGGAGTCCCAGTATTATTCATGAAAAAAAAGGTTCCTTGCGATTGTGTGTCGACTACCAGAAGTTGAATCAAGCTACAGTAAAGAATAAATATCATTTACCAAGGATTGATGACCTATTTGATCAATTACGAGGAGCCACTCATTTCTTCTTGGCACATCTTCCCATCTTCCCTTCTTGTGTGTGAGAAGCACTCAAATTGGGGAATTAAACTGGGCGATCTTCATTAGCATTAGTACGTGGGGGGAATTGCTGTTGAAATTTCGGGAGAAAGCGTCACAAGGTGGAAGTGATTTCTAGAACACCCTTTTGTTCTTATTTGAATTCATGGCATGCTCATTGTTATGTGTTTTTCACTAAATTCAAAGATTTTCAACTTCAATTCTAGAATTTTAAATGTTTATTTCAGTATTTCAGTTTTGATTCATGTTTGAGAAATCATATCATCCATGCCATGTTAGTATCATGCT
>JAJIYU010006491.1:0-20601 GCA_030144865.1 Tinospora cordifolia
GGTAAAAACCATATGACTAACTATATGAAAAGAACATCCATAGCACCCCACATGTGTGCTATGATGGTACATGGTTATTATCACCATCATCTTTGTTAAATCACATATTCTTAAATCATAAAATAAATTTCAAAACATGAGACTACAATAAATAAATTCAGCATATGATCAAACTAAAAATTCAATCATGGAGTACTCAAAATCATGCATCACATATTGAAATAAAACCTAAACATGATAATAGGCATGACATGATCAATATGCATGCATACATTCAAATATGAATCAAATCTAAAACTGAAAATTATTTTACAATACTAGAACTGAAAATCTTTTGATTTCAAAACCATACACACAATGAACATGCTAGAACTTTGAATAAGAAAAAGGGGTGTAAGAGAAATCACTTCCACCTTGATATGTAATTTCCCCCAAAGTTGAAGCAATAGTTCCCAATGCTCAAACACCAAGACAATCACCCAAGAAGAATCCCCAAACCAAGAACTTCTCACACTCAAAAGAAAAGTGAGAAGGGGTGCCAAGAAGAGGGCTTGGAGCACAAGATTAAAACTCAACTCTTGTTGCTTGGGATGATTTGATTTGTGAGCATGGGAGGGGTTTATATAGGCTTCAAACTAGTGTAAAATGATAAGTTTTTTGGTGAAAAACTTGCAAAAATTCAAATTTTCGTGCCCCCCAAGCATAGGAAATTAGCAAGTTGGTTTGAAATTGGAAAACTAAGTTTATAGAAATTTTTTGGAATTTTTTTTGAATTTTATTCAGATTTATTCGGATTTAAATTTTGGATTTTCGGTTATTTATCAGAGCAACTTAATCGCAGCCATCGGATCTTCCTCGATCGCATCAACAGATCACGAATTCATTTTTTGCAGATGGATCTTCGGCCGTTGGATCAGGCGAGTTCGATCTTAGGCATTGGATCATTCTCGAGCGCATCAACCAGATAACGAAATCGGGCGGATTCGATCTGGATGCTTGGATCTTCCTCGAGCGCGGCTTTCGGTTCGCGATTGATCGGAACGCGTCTTTCTGGGCCGTCAGATGTGCATCAAGCGCAGCACCTTTCGCGATCGACTGAAAACGAATCGAATCTGATTCCTCCAATCTTCCTCGAGTGAAGCATCCAATGATCATCGGAACGAAAGCACAAATCCGGGCAGTTGGATGGTCCTCGATCGCGGTGTGTTCGCGATCTCCGAATTCGACTTCGATCTGGGCCGTTGGATTAGGATGATCGATCGTGAACCGTTCGATCTTGGTGATTCGGTGCTTCTGGGTGCCGTTTTGGACTTCAATCTCATTCATTGGATTTGACAGATTCGTTTTGAACCGTTAGATGCAGTTTCTAATTACCAAATTGCTTTTCTAAGTTGCAATTATCCAAAATTTTGCCAATTAGACACTTCCTAAATGATATAAACTTGATTTTCTTGTGTATTCCTTTCTATTTTGATGATTTGCTAATATTTTTCTCTTTCTAATTATTTAATATTGCATTTATTTGATATTTTTCTATTTTCTTAATAATCTATATTTTTCATTTTCATGTATTTTTATTTATTTCATATTTCATTTCCAGATAATAATTTCTGTAATTATACACTAATAGTGCTTTATTTATTTTTAATAAATACATGCACACTACATTTTTATAAATTTTTCTATGTACCTATTTCCATAATATGTAGCATTAACATTTATTATGCTAACACACATTTTAAACATTTACATATTAGCCAATATGTGTATATACTTTATTTCTACTTATTTCTTAAGCAATTCCTTTAATTTTATAATTAATTCCACTAAACCTAAATTTTCATTTAATTATCAAATTAAGGTCTTATTTGTTTAATTTTTACTATATCTCTAATATATTTTATTTTTCATGTGCCAACCCACAATTTGCACCAAAATTTTATTAAAATCTTTGAAATTAATTTACAAAATTTTGGGGTATTACACTGGCATTTGTCTAGAGGATGCGTGGACCAGAACCTAGAATTTGGAGAGGCAGGAGAGTTTGTGCTGCTAACTTCACTGTTTGGACAGCCTGAGTATGTTTTGGCGCCCAAGGAGGCAGGGATTTCTTCAATAAAGAGGAGAGCTTACTTGTGTGCCATGAGAGATCTTTGATAAAGATGCCCATATAATTTACAAGTCCCAAAAATTGCTGAATGGAGGGTTTTTTAGGAAGAATATCTTGGAAATCCAGGAGTTTTTTGGAAATATGGGGCTGCAATGTAAGTTGTCCATTAGAGATTTCCATGCCAAGAAAGTATATGGAAGTCCAAAACAATTGCATCTTCTTTTCAAATAGTATTAGTTCGACAAAAACACAAAAATCACGGAACTACTTGACAAGAGAATAATGAGACACGAGATCTTTAGAGAACAAAAGGATATCATCGATATAGATGAGTGCTTGATGTTGAATTTCAAAGAAAATTCCTGTCGTAACTCGTTGAAAAATAGAAGGGGCAGTCTTAAGTTTAAATGGCATTACCATCCATTAGTAATGATGGTCGGGGATAACAAAAGCAGTTTTGGGCCTATCTGAAGGATCTATCTTGAGTTGCCAGAATTTGGATTTGCGATCGAACTTGGAAAAGATTTTTGCTTTAGAGAGATGCTAAAACAGATATTCAACCGGAGCTTACCTCAGACCTGTTTAGACCTTTTGTTGACATAAAAAGCTTCGCATGTCCAGGGCAAAGTGGTTGGTTCAATCATATCTTCTTTTTGTAATTGCTCAAGTTCCTGAATGGCAAGGGTGAACTGAGAAGGCAACATGCCATGGTGAGAAGCTTTGGTAGGATTGACGTCTTCATTAAGTTTGAAAGAAAGCTTAATGAAATAATCCTGATTAAACCATAGTGGCGTACTACATTTGGTAAGAAAGCAATAGGATTGTCTGCACGGCAGTGTTGGATAAGCAGAAATTAAAGTTCTTGATCATTCAGAGATTCATGAGGTGAGCCTTCAATTTGAGTTACTTCAGAAACAAACGAGAGCCAAGGAACAAAGACAGAGGTTGTTCAGAGAACATGAGGGGTCCAAGTAAGGTGGCTAATCTTCTAGAGAAGGTTGTAACCAATAATAAATGGCTTGGACAGTGTAGGAGCCCCAAGGATTCGATGTCTAAATGTAAGTAGTGGGTGAAGTTTAATATTCACAGGCTTGCTTATTAAAGTGAAAGCGAGACTATTTTTGCTAGCAATATGAAGTTCTACCGACATGGTTTCCACCATTCAGGGGGAAGAACAGAGGGATGCATTAAGATGGCAGAGGCACCTGTATCAATCAATGTTGTTAGAACAAAAGGATATTGCAATCCAGTGTAATATCCCACACTAGAGCGATGCTTAGGCTGAATAAACAATTGCAAGCCTTACAATTGTCAAGCACTTTTGGGAAACTCACATTCGAGTCTTGTCAAGAGCAAAACCCTACACCTAGTCAGTGGTAGCTAAGGTGGTGACAATATTAGTATATCGTAAGCCCGGGTTGTTACAAATAGTGTCAGAGCCACTGTGTGTGTGCCAAAGGTGTAAATCTCGAGGATGACATTTCTCCCAAGGGAGATGGATTATAATATCCCACATCGGTATGACTCCAAGGGGATTCTTGGGCTAAATGCACATTTGCGGATGTTTTATTGTGCCGAGGGCTTTTGGGAGACTCAAGTTCGAGTCTTGCCAAGAACAAAACCCTACAACCAATCAGTGGTGGCTAAGGTGGTGAAAATATCAATACGTAGTGGGCTCGGGTTGTTACAAATGGTATTAGAGCTGCTCTAATGTGACAGAGATGTAAAACCTAAGGACAGGATTGCTCCAAGGGGGGTGGATTGCAATATCCCACATCACTCTGACACTAAAGTGATGATTGGGCTAAATGAGCAATTGCGAGCCTTACTAGTGTCGAGCGCTTTCGAGTCTTGCCAAGAACAAAACCCTATACCGAGTCAGTGGTGGCTAAGGTGGGGACAATATCAATACAAAGTGAGCGTGGGTTGTTACAAATGGTATCAAAGCTGTTTTGTGTGTACAGGAGGTGTGAATCTCAAGGACAAGATTGTTCTCGAGGGGGTGGATTGTAATATCCCACATCAATCTGACTCCAGGGGGATTCTTGGGCTAAATGTGCATTCATGGGTGTCTCATTGTGCTGAGCACTTTTGAGATGCTAGGGTTTGAGTCTTGCCAATAAAACCCTACACTCAGTCAATGGTGGCTAAGGTGGGGGACAATATTGGTGCATAGTGGGCCTGGGTTGTTACATGCTCAATTTACATGTAATTTAATTGTTTTGATTCATTTTTGTAAACTTTAATTGTTTTAGGCTGAAGCTTTTAAACCCTATCTTTTTTTTGAGATTTTACTAATCATTTTCTTTTACCTATGAACTCTCATTTCAAAAGATCCCTAGTTTATTTAAATTAATTTTGTCATTACTTGAAAGAATTGAATTGAAAGGCATGGCTCAATGAACGAAATAGTTTTTAGTAGCATCCCGATCCTCAGCGGACGATCGTTTCACAGCTTCTCATGCCGAATGGGCGCGCCTCTCCACGCTCAGCCCCATATATGAAAGGACCGAGGGCGGGGGTGTTGCAACTTGGAAAGTTTCTTATGCACACAAAGGAATGTCCAAATCTTTACTAATCCATATTAGAAAGAATCCCAAAACATTGCTAAACCATATTAAAAAGATGATCATGAGCACACCAAAAAAACCAAGAATGGAAGTTATCAATATTAGAAGGTTACCCATGAGCACACCAAAGAATTAAGAATAGAAGTTCCCATGAGAATCCTATGCTATCTTGATGCACAATAGGAGAGAATGCATTAGAAATGGTCCCAAGCCACTCAAAACATGCTCAAGAGAGAAGTAGAAAGATTCCTTGCCAATTCATGTGCTCGCACATGAAAAGGAAACAAATCTCCACTCACAAGAAAATCCAAGAATAGAAGTTGTTAAACATTGTGCACTCTCTCATAGCTTGACGTCCAAGGAATTAAAATGGGAAGTTGTCATGCAAAGTTTGTGCACACAAAGAAGGAAATTTCATGAGATCTCACACCATATTGACGCCCATACCAAGTTGGCTAGTGGTCGAAGCTAAGATTGTGTTCACACATGAGAAGGAAACTCAAACTTGCTTAAACGTTATGTTCACACATAAGAATGAAACTCAAATGAGGCTCAAAACATCTGTTCACACTAAGAAAAGGAAACCCTAATTGCTCACATACCCAAATCATGTACACCATGGGGAATTGCAAAGATTCACATACCAAAACCTTGTGGAAAGATTTCCTATGTGAGCACACCATGAGCCATCCCCTCCTAGTCACTAAAACTCTATATAAAGCCCCATATGTTCTTATTTTCTTCATCCTAAAACAAGAGCTGATAAGATCCCTCTTATTTTCTCTAGCTTCTCTCTTGGCACCTCTTTTAGTTCTTAAGTATTCTTGAACATTATTGAGTGATCTTGTGTGAAGTTTCAGTGTTCTTGAGTGGTTTATAGTAACGAAGTGCTGCCAAATTTCAGAATATTCCAACTGAATTGTTCAACGACAGTGGAAGTGATTTCTAAACTTCTACTTTGTTGTTTTAAATTAATGAGATGTTCATGCATGTTTAAAATTCAATTTGTTATGCATGTTTTAAAGTTCAATTTATTAACCATGCTTTGCTTTCCATTTATCATGTTCAATCATCATGAAACCATGCAATGCTTAGAGCTCACATGCTTAAGTTTATTTTGGATATGTGTTGCATGAATGTGACGTTTTCATGTTTTAATGTTGATATAATATTCATGCCGAAATTTATAGAATTAGTTTATGATTCATGAATTTTGATTAAAGAAAGATGATTAATGATAAAAACCATTAACTGTCACAATTATCCATAGATATTACTATGGATGTTCTTTACAGGTGATTAGTTCACATAGGTAAGGTCCCAAAATACTTGGAATATGAGTGAGACCTTAAGTCCAATGAAATTTGGCATAAAGAAATATCTTTGCACTCAAGAGAGGTATTTTGATAAGAAAATTAAGGTTGACATCTTTCAATCTAATTTTTCAACTATTAAATAATAAATTGTTTGAATCACTTAATTATTGTAATGTTTGATCAGAATGTCTTCTTGAGTCAGAATAATGATTTAGTTATTTAGAATGATCTACTGAGCTTTGTATTCACCCTTCCTATTTTACCTTTTCAGGGAATTGATCACATTGAAGAAGCATGACAATAGTTAGGATATTTTATTTAGAAAGTTTTTATTTAAATGTAAGGGCATGTTGCCCAATTTTGAATATTCCATTATAGTTTGAACATGTGTTATGTACCCTTTCCTCATTTATTCATTGAATAAAATTAAAGATTTCTTTTATTTTTGTTTGATCTGTCTTGTTGAAATTATGTTTATTTGATTGAGTTAAGTACTCTTAATATCCAACAAGGTTTGGGATAAAAAAAAAACTAAAAATTCAAGTGTAAGTCACTTTTGAATGTAATACTGACTTGGCTCGCCATGTGGTCAAGTCCACTGTGAATTAGGGGGTCAGGGTCTTACAACACAGAATGAGTTAAATCTTAGGCAACGGAGATAGATGGAATTCCTTAAAGAGTATGATTTACAATTACATAACCACCAAAGGAAGGCTAAGTAGTATTGGATGCCTTGAATAAGAGATTTAACAAACAAGATAAGGAAAAAGGTCAAATGTACCAATTAATCAGGATTTCAACCTCAGTGTCTCTTCAAATAAGAAGCAAGTATACCTTTATGACATGACTTGCCAGCCAAACCTCCTGCATCAGATTAGAGAAGAGCAAAGGCAAGATAAATTGATCATGAGTCTAATCGAAGGAATCAAACAAGACAAATATATAGATTTTAGAATTGACCCTAAAGGCGCATTGAGACTTGGAGATAGAATTTGTGTTCCTCAAAATGGACAAAGCATAAAGATCATATTGGATGAAGCCCATCAGACTAAATACATGATGCATCTAGGTGGAGACAAGATGTATCAAGACCTCAAAAAGACCTATTGGTGATGAGTAATGAAAAATGACATAGCCAAATATGCCTTTAAATGCCTAACTTGTTAGCAAGTAAAGGCTAAGCATAGAAAGCCCACCAAAATGTTGCAACCACTCCCAATCCCTGAATGGAAGTGGGATAACATTGTCATTGACTTTGTCACCGAATTACCTTAGAACCAGAAAGGAAAAGATATTGTATGAGTCATTGTGGATCGTCTCACTAAAGTGGCACATTTCTTGCCCATTAGATCCATAGACCAAGTCAGTAAGCTATGAGAACTCTATGTGAAGGAGATAGTACAACTTCATGGCATGCCTAAAATCATAGCGTCAAAAAGAGACTCTTAGTTCACATCACAGTTCTGGCAAAGTCTACAAAAAGAGTTGGGCGCTAAACTCACCATGAGCACAACTTTACGACTTTCCAACCTCAAACTGATGGTCAGTCTGAGTGAGCCATTCAGACACTAAAAGACATGTTGAGATCTTACGTCCTTGACTTCAAAGGAAACTGGAGCAAGTACCTACACCTAGCAGAGTTTGCCTATAACAATAGTCATCAAGCTAGTATAAAAATGGCTCCGTATGAAGCTTTCTATGGGAGGCCCTATAGATCACCAACATGTTGGACTGAACTTGAGGACCATGTGCTTACTGGGCCTAATCTAGTGGAGAAGATAAACAGTCAAGTAAAATAGACACAGAAGAGGTCACAACACAGAATAGACAAAAGAGTTATGTTGATAAAGGAGAAACCCCTTGAGTTCTAGGCGGTTGATAGAGTATTCTTGAGGATAAGCCCTCAAAAATGAATCAAGAAGGTTCTAAAACAAATGAAAGCTATCACCCAGATTTATCGATCCATTCAAAATACTTAAAGAATTAGAGAATGCGCCCAAGAATTAGATCTACCAAACAAAATATCCTCAGTTCACAACGTGTTCCTTGTGTTAGTACTGAGGAAGTATGAACCTAAACCCTCTCACATACTTCATTGGGAGGAAGTGGACATCCAAAATAGTGCCACGTATGAAGAAATGACAGTTCGTATCCTCAACCTCAAGGTACAAAGCTTGAGGACGAAAGTGTAACACCCCAACCCCCTAGAGACAGGTTTAAGCTCAACCACAAGGTAGGTTGGGTCCAATGTTATATTTACAAGTTGTAACACCCCAACCCCGACATCTTTAAGCATTGGACACGGCCACCATTCTCTTGACGGTGGGCTAAACCAAACGGCGGGCCGGGCCAGTGTTACTTTACAAGTGACACACACTTGACTTTCTATTTCAATTATTTCATGCCTTGATTGTATTTAACAAAACATAACTTAAACTTAAGAATTTAATAAGGCAATAGTAAAAGAAATAATTGAAATACATAAACTTAATGAATTGAATAAAATTGAGTACATAATTTGATTTTAAAAAATTATTATAGCGGAAGTCTTAAAACTTGGGCTACATGCCCTTACATAGAAATTAAAACCTTTTAAACAAAAAGAGTCTAACTAATATTTATGATCTTCATGTGATTCAATAACCTGAAACATAGAAGGAAGGGGTGAGCACATAGCTCAGTGGATCTTTCTAACATTTAATTCATTATTTCAATTCAAACAATTTTGTACATTAGGCGATTCAAACAATTTCTTGTTTATGGTTGACATTCGGACCGAAAGAGGCTAATCTCTGTGTTCCACATCGTTGGGAGAGAGAATTACTCTTGGAAACTCAAACCCCATATCTATCAAGTGGGATCACTCTTGGAAACCCAGTTCAAAATCGTCAATGGTAAACTGGCAAGCCGAGTCGGGGAGGGTGGAACACACACGATGACGTCTGTCCCCGCGCCTATCATCGCGCCGATAGATGGATTGAATCATTATTTAATCTTTTCTTAGTGATAAAACACACAATATCGGATTAAACCATCGATGCAACATATCCAAAACATGAATCAATAAATATTTATTCATGGTATAATTAATGTATAACATGCATCAATATTCTTAATTTCTAAACATGCATAACATGTATATTTCTTGGCACATCAAATAAATAAGGCATGTATATTAAAACATATATTCAATCAATCATCTTCAAAACATCATCACACATGCAAGACTTATTCAAATTAAAATAAAGAAGTAGAAGTTAGAAGTCACTTCCACCTTAAATGCGTCTCTTCTGCCCGCTTCTGAAATCCGGCAGAGTTTCGTTGCTTCAAGTCTTCCAAACACTCAAGAACTCTTAAGAACACTCAAGAATAGTTCAAGATCACTCAAGAACTAAGGGGATTGCCAAGAAGAAGGCTAGAGAGGTTCAAGAGGAACTAGCATGCTCTTGAATTGGGATGAGATGAATTGTGAGCATGGGAGGTATTTATATAAAGTTCAAAAGAGTGGAGAATGACAAGTTTGTGGTGTTATCTTATAGAAAACTTGCTAATTCTTTAGAATTTCGTGCCCCCCAAGCATAGGAGATTAGCAAGTAATTTTTTTGAAAATTTTTGGAAATTTAAAAACCAATTTTTAAATTTTTAAATGATTTAATCGAGTTTTTCTCAGATTTTTCATTAATTAATTCGGAGCCTCAGATCAGAACCGTCCAATTTTCCTCGTATCACGCATCAGGTCACGGTTAAGATCTTTCAGGTTAGTTGTGGATCGTTGGATCGTTATCGAATCGCGTGGCAATCACAGATGGGGCGGGCTTGATCTGGGCGGTTGGATCATCCTCGAGCGCATCAACCTGTTCGCAATCGAAGGAACATGGCTTTCGGGACTGTTGAATGATCCTCAGATGCTGCGTGCGGATCTTGATCGTGATCAACTAACTTCATTAGGGCCATCGGATGATCCTCGGATACAGAGTGCGGATCGTGTTCGCGATTACCGAAAATCGTATGGACCGTTCGATCTGGTTTGATCGACTGTGGCCCATTAGATTTTCTTCGATCGATGCATTCTTTCGCGATCTCCGAACGCGTGTCTAATATGGTCCGTCCGATCTGCCTCAAACACGATGTGCGGTCCGATTTCGCGATTACAGTTTGCGCCTGTGATCTGGACTATTGGATTGAAGAGATTGATCGTGAGCCGTCCGATCTTGATGATTCGAGCATCTGGGTGTTCGATAAGGTCTTGATCGTGGCCGTTGGATCCTGGATCAAATGGATTATATGTTTTTGGCCGTTGGATTGCGTTTTTAATACCAAAATCACTATTCTAAGTTGCTATTATCCGAAATTTTGCCAATTAGACACTTCCTAGTTGATGAGAACTTGATTTTCTTATATATTCCTTTCTATTTTGATGATTTGTTAATATTTTTCCCTTTCTAATTATTTAATATTACATTTATTTGATTTTTTTATATTTTCTTAATATTTTTAATGTCAATAATTAAATAATCTATATTTTCTATTTTCATGTGTTTTTATTTATTTCATATTTCATTTTCAGATAGTAATTTTTTGTAATTATACACTAATAATGCTTTATTTATTTTTAATAAATACATGTACACTACATTTTTATTTAATTATATAAATTTTTCTATATACATATTCCCATAATATGTAGTATTAACATTTATTATGCTAACACACCTTATTCATATACATATTAACTTATATGTGTATATATACTTTATTTTTATTTATTTATTTTAAGCAACTCTTTAAATTTCATAATTAATTCTATTAAATTAAAATTTTCATTTAATTATTAAATTAAAGTCTTATTTGCCTAATTCTTTATTATATCTCCAATATATTTTATTTTTCATGTGCCAACCCACAATTTGCACCAAAATTTTTCTTAAAATCTTTGGAATTAATTCACTTAACTTATTTTATTTATTTTAAATTATTTAACAAAATTTTGGCGTATTACACAAGTACACAACTTGCATCACTTTCTATTATCTCAAGTTTTATTATTTCTCAATGAGCATACAACCCAAATTATTTAATTCCAATTTAATAAAACTATTACAAGAGAGATAAAATAAAAACTTTAATATTTATTTATTGAATAAAATAAAGGGATACATGCTTGAAATTCAAATAATGAAAGGAGAATACATAACTCTAAAATTTAAAAGTAAAATTCAGCGGAAGTCTTTATTCAAAATTTGGGCAATATGCCCTTATATAAAAACTTTCTAAAAATAGCATTGCTAATCCCTTGGCAAGCTTGATCATGTATTTCAAATTCCTAAAAAATAAAAGGAAAAGGTGAGCACATAGCCCAGTGGATCATTCATCAAACTACTAATTTACTAATTCAAATCAAAAGTACATCCAATTTCAATCACTTACAAGCATTAAGCATTTCAAACAATATCTTATTAGTATTGTATTTGACTAAAAGAGGTTTTTAATCCCTTTGATGTTCTTCATTAAAATACTCCTATTCTGGGATGGAATGACAATTCATCCTGTTACATTCCATTGGAAATAAGGATTACATGTTCACATTCCAAGTATTTTAAAACACATCTACACTTAGTGATGTTACTCATATACACTAATTATATGCAAATAACACTTATACCATCACTTAGACTTCTATGATGGTACATAGTTGTTATCTTCACTTTCTCATATTTAATTTCAAATAAATATGAAACAAGATCATAATAATTAATATCAGAATTTAAATAATCAAGAGAACATGGAAACATACATGGCATGCTTAAAAATTCAAAAATAAGTCTAAGCATGGTTTCTAAGCATGTTATGCTATCATGTATGAATTAAAATATGAAAACATGTTATTTGAAAATAAAACTTGATCAAACATGCTTCAAACTAAAATATAAACATGCTGAATACTAAAAACAAACATGAATATACTAAAGAGTTGAAGTAGTAAAGAAGGAGTTCTAAAAATTTCTTCCACCTTAATTCGAGTTTTTTTTTGTAGAATCCGGCAGATGTTCCCCTTATCTACCTCTTTTAGAACTTTAAGAACTTCTAATCACCAACAAAAATACTTCAACAACTCTCTAAAACACTAAAATAAGAACTTCTCACACAAGAAAGAAAAGAAAGTGAGAAGAGGTGCCAAGAAGAGAGCAAGAACAAACAAAGAGGAAAATGTCAACTCTTTGCTTTGGGATGAGATGAAAGTGAGCAAGGGGGGTTTATATAGATGTTCATGAGAGCATATGGGACGTCTTAGGGCAGCCTTGGGTAGCTCACAAAAATTTGGGCAAGTTTCTATACAGAAAGGGGATGGTTTGCATAAAGAGGGCAAGTGTGCTCATGGTTAGCAAGTGGGACCACTATGGTTTTCTAATTCAAAAGACATGAGTACAATCTTGTTTCATAACTATGTGTGAATACAAAAGAGGTTTAAATCATATTATAATTCAAATAGAACGTCCCCTATGTGCTCATGGCAACTTTTCTTTTTGGTTTCCTTGCTCATCACACAAACACACAAGGAATACTTTCTTATTTTCTTATTTCTTGGACTTCAAGCAAGGGTGTACAATATCAAATTTGAGGGGACACCATATAATAGTCAAAGATGCTCAGCTTGGTTCCAAAAAACTATCTAAATGGGGGTTCTCACATGTGTGCACACACACATGTACATGGTTGGGCCTATTTTGGCTTAAGTAGGTGTGGGTGTACACAATCAAGTGGGGGTGTATATGGAATCATATCTTATGGTTTCTAAACCATATAAAATGTCTATTAATGTGGGTGTACTGAATCATTTGCATGGAACATGGGGTCATTTTACAAAGATTCAAATAAAGGAAACAGCCTATGGAGCTTAGGGTAGGGTGAAGGTACACATAATCATGGTGTTCCACCCATGTAACTTGCACATGTTTAGGGTGTCCATAACTTCATGGGTTCACAAAAATCAAATAAAAATTAATATGTCCTTATTTACAAGGAATTATGATTTATAACCTATAGTTTTGGAATCACATGAACTTAATGTACATTTTAAGGTATGGTTTGGCCCAAGGTGTTTTTCCCTAAAAAATTTTCCTTATTGAAGACCCACTGAGGTCACTAAGCAAATGAAAATCCAAATCTTGGCCAGTTGTTCTAATTTTCGGATATGTCATTCATTTTTTTAGTTTATTTCATTTCATTTCATTTCAAGTCATTTTGATCCCCCAAAGTACCCTAAAAGTCAATTCTTTCTAATTTGGACCCCTTGAAGGGCGTTTGACAAATGAAAATCCTAATCTTGACAAATTGTTCTAATTTCTAGATATGTTGTCCAATTAGCTGGTTCATTTTACCTTACTTTGTTTCAAATTGTTTTGGGTCCCTAGGGGTCACCAAATGAAACTTTCGAAAACCTATCAAATTTTGCCCCAAATGAGCCCAGTTTCATTTTATGCCCAAATTTCACTGAAAAAATGATAAATTTTATTAAGTACAGAGAATTTAGGGTATTACAGAAAGACATTTCCTTAGTCAAAGTTTTCTGAAAGCATCATAGAGTGGAAGAAGCAACTTGGGAGCTAGAAAGCAAAATGAAGAACAAATACGCAAACCTCTTCACCAAAAATACCTGACCAAACAGCATTGAAACGAGTAAGTAAAAATTTCGATGACAAAATTTATTTCAAGGGAGGTAGATTGTAATACCCTAAATTCTTTGTACTCAATTAAATGAAATTTATCATTTATTTAGTGAAATTTGGGTACAAAACAAAACTATACTCATTTTAGGGCTGAATCTGGCATGTTTCAAAACGCTCATCTAGTGCCCCTTAGAGACCCAAAACAACTTAAAATGAAGTAAGGTGACATGAACCAACTAAGAGGACAACATATCCAAAAATTAGAACAATTGGTCGAGGTTAGGGTTTTTATTTGCCAAACGCCCTTTAAGTAGTCCAAATTAGAAAGAATTGTTATTTAGGGTACTTTGGGGGATCGAAATGACCTAAAATGAAACAGAATGACACGAACTAATAAAGGGAATGACATATCCAAAAATTAGAACAATTGGCCAAGATTTAAATTTTTATTTGCCTAGTGACCTCAGTGGGTCGTAAATAAGGAACGTTTTGAAGAAAAACAATCTAGGGCCAAACCATACCTTAAAATGTCCATTTGGTTCATGTGATTCTAAAACTATAAAATTTAAATCATAATTCTATGTAAATAAGGAGATATTAATTTTTATTTGATTTTTGTGAACTCATGAAGTAATGGCCACTCCTAACATGTGCAAGATACATAAGTGGAACACCGTGATCATGTGTACCCTCATCCTACCCAACCTCAATGGGATGTTTTCATTATTTGAATCCATACAAAATAATCCTATGTACCATGCAAATAATTTAGTACACTCACATATATGAGGTGTCACCATGGTTAGAAATTAAGACAAAGTGATCCCATGTACTAAAGAAAATGATCCAAGTATTCCATGCACCCTCGTAGACGTCTACACCCATGTGTGTGTGCGTGTGGGTGTATGCACACATGTGACAAACTTTATTAGAAGTTTCTAAAACATAAATGTGTTCAGTTACAAACCCTAGCCGTCCCTTGCTGGCCACACAAACCAAAATTAGAAGTTTCATAAAGAAAGACCTTCCATGACACCTAAAAGGGAAAGTTTCCACTTCATGCATATGTGATCACCCAGCAAAGTGTTGTTTAGGAAATGTTTCTAAACCATGAACCAGCCTAATATGGGATGTCCTAATTGACATTAGAATGGATCAAAGTCTGAAAATATTCTCTTAAATTAAATAAGAAATAAGATAGAGAATCAAATATTTGTTCATGGGAATTTGGCAAGCTATAGTAGGCCCACAAGCTCACTTGCCTTTCTCACCCAAACTGTCCCCTTATGAGTTTAGAAACATGCCCAAACATGGTGAGCTGCCCTAGATGCCCCCCTTGTGCTTATGAACATCTATATAAACCCCCTCTTGCTCACATTCATCTCATCCTAAAGCAAAGAGTTGACACTTCCCTCTTTGCTTATTATTGCCTTCTCCTTCGTACCTCTTCTCACTCTCTTTTCTTTCTTGTGTGGGAAGTTCTTATTTTAATATTTTAGAAAGTTGTTGTAATAGTTTTGTTGGTGGTTAGAAGTTTTTGAAGTTTTGAAAGTGTAGATAAAGGGAACCTCTACCAGATTCTACAAAGAAACTCGGATTAAGGTGGAGGCGATTTCTTGAACTTCTACTTTGCTCTTTCAAATTTCTAGCATGTTCATGCTTGTTTGAATTTTAGTTTTCAACATGTTTTATTTTATTTTTAACATATTTAATTATATTTTAATTTTATTTTAGCATGTGTTTATGTTTTAATCACTCATGAGAGCATATCATGCTTAGAATCCATGTTTAGGATTTAATTTAATATTTCAAGCATGCTGTATGATGTTTTCATGCTTTCTTGATTGTTTAAAATTCTGAAATTTACATTTAGAATTTCTTTCATGATTATGTGATCTTAAACATAAGAAAGTGAAGATAAGAACCACGTACTATCATAGTGACCCGTATAGGTGCTATGGGTGTTCTTAACACATGCTTGGAGTGTGTGGTTACGTGGTGCAACTAAAGGATATTTGGTATGTGGGATCCAATGGAAAGTGACAAAGGAATGTCTTTTCACCCTAAAGAGGGGTATCTAAATTAATAACATCAAGGGAGTAGAACCCTTTTCAGTTTTAACGTCAACTACAACTAAAAAGTTGCTTGAATCACTTAATGCATGAAAGTATTTGAATTTGGATGTGCTATTGATTTGAATTAGTAACTTAGTTGTTTAATGAATGATTCACTGAACTATGTGCTCATCCTTTCCTTTTATTTTTCAAGAATTTGAAATGCATGATCAAGCTTACTAAGAAATTAGAAAGTTTATTTTTAGAAAGTTTTTATGTAAGGGCATATTGCCCAAATTTTGAATAAAGACTTCCGCTGAATTTTTGTTTTAAATTTTAGAGTTATGTACTCTTTCTTTTGATTATATAAGTTCAATAATGTATTTCTTTATTTTATTTTGAATAAATAAAGAGTTTGAAGTTTTTCTTTATTCACTTGTATTATCTTGTTGAAAATTAAACTCAATGGAAGTGTATTTATGAGTATTTTAATAAGTGTTAGGATAAAGGAATTGAGATACAAGTTGTGTACTTGTAAATGTAACATAGGACCTAACTTGCCTTGTGGTTGAGCTTAAACATGTCTCTTGGTTGGGGTGTTACATATGGGGACCACCTAGGGTCGACCACCTTACCTTAATATGATAAAACATAAGATGTTTGTATCACCTAATGTATTATAGTGGTTCTATATATAATGTGAATGTATGTGTCATTAGATTGACTGAGAGATCCATTAAGCTCATAGAGCTCACTCCTTCCACCTTTTCAAATGTAAGTGCCCAATGATGGGTGGGGATTTCCTTGTCTAGATGTTTATCTTCTTTGTCTTGTCATTAGAATATAATTTATGAACCTTCTTCTGTTGTAATTTTGTGCCCTAGGAAAAAAAGAAGCAAAAACTTGATTGGGCCCATCGAATCGACAACCATTAAAAGGTGTTTCCCGATTTCATGCTAATGACATTATCGTAGTTGAATTGTTGATTGTTTGATTATAATACCCCCAAGATTTTTTAAAACAAAATAATAGTTAGATTAAATAAAAATGAAAATAAAATCGTTAATTAAATAAAAATATTAATTGATTCATATCAAACATTAAAAGGATTATTAAACCTAAAATGATACACCAATGTATGAAAGAAAAAATGGGAAACTATGGAAATAATTATGAAATAAAATAAGTATACTTGGATATATGAGCGATGTTTGCATGTATAGTCAATATCTTGTATATTTCATTTTGATTATTGCATTACTGCCTCGAACTACTACGATAATGAAAAAAAAATCTACTAGAACAAAAATGTATGTTAATTCCTATACACTAGAGGCGATTAAAAAAAGGCCACCCACATTAATCTCCATGCCCAAGAGAACATTAGAATAGAAAAAAATTGGACTAGGAAAAAAATCTACAAGAGATCACTACAAAAGACTCCTACATATACTCAAACTCATCTCATAGACTCTTAAACCAATTCAACTACTCCTAATCATATATAAACCCCAAAAGAGGCGCCTTCCATGCCCTCTCTCTCTCTCTCTTTCTCTCTCTCTCTCACACACACACACACACAAATGGGATTCTTTTCTTTCTTTCTTTCACCTAGCTGACTCCTCACTCTCCTTCGTTCTCCTGGCCATCCCCACATATCAACATGAGTGTAACACCCCAATTTTCGATCGAACCTCCGTTAACATGTTACCTCACGTGTGGATCGTCACCCGATGAAAATCGAGATGCTACCTGAAAATTTTGTTCTGTCAAAATCTTTTTCCTCAAAATTTAGTTCATAACCACTAGCTTTCAAGTCAATGTTTATATCGGTATTTTATACAAAACAAAAGATCTGAATGATTTCTCAAAATATTCACCTGAGTTCTCAATACAACTCATAAATGATACAATGGAATCGCTTTAAAAACTTTCTTTGAAATTAAAATTGTTAACCAAAAAAAGTCATTTAACAATAAAGCAAACTAAGATTAAAACCAACAAAATACATGAAAATAATCTAGTAAAATACATGAAACATGACATCCAAGTCTCTTATCTCGAACGACCTCCCCATGAGGTGTTCAACTAAAGTGCGAGTCTTCTGACGTAGGTTACAGTACTCTAAGTCCATGTGTACCTGAAAGATAGGAATGGGAGTGAGCTCGAAAGCTCAGTGGATCGATCCTACACATCACATGCATTATACAGACCCAATTCAAAACATTACAAACACTTTCAAACATTAGGCGTTCAAACATTCATTTGTTTTAGTCGGGGTGTAAGACCAGAAGAGGGTTGAGATACCTCTCGGTATTCCCCGTGATTCAATCTAATCTCAAAGGGTTCCAATAACCGTCTAAAATCAATCAAAACTAACATCACAGCCTCAGAGAGCGTACTTATCATGAATCGTACCGTCTCCCAAAGACTTTGAGCTATCACAGTCAACTTTGGTTAGGAATACCTACGATTCGCCTTGTGGCTCAACGATCTCAAGTGGTGACATATAGGAGATGCCACCTCGATCCGCTTCAGGCTCGTCAATCGTACCGGTACGTGGATTCTTAATAAACCATTGTCTTATTTTAGTTTTTTTTTCAACCAATCTCAAACATATCAAACATCATACAATACACTAGAGAATATAATTCAAACTATGTTTGTAAGTCAACATGTGAGTGCGCATGGATAACCAATGGCATTTAAATGCATGTTATAATTAAGTGAATCTAAGTGCAAATCGTTATATTCATTATGGCATGAGATGATTATGCATGAGTCTAAGTAAATCATCATAAATCACACATCATCCAGATAGAACAAACAATTTCAATCAATTTTCTATTAAAATTCTAATAACTTAGAACTATCCACACATATGTTTTGAATTTTAAATCCGCATAATACAAGTGAGCAAGGAAGTCACACCCACCTGATTTTGCCGTTCTTCAAGGCTCCTTGCTTCTCTTCGAGATCCTCGACACATTAATATATATATATATATATATATATATATATATATATATATCTGAAATTTAACACTTAATAGAATTATTCTTAAGCTTAACTAATTTCTAAGATAATTACGTATTCTCGAAATCACTTTCAACAGATTTTGAATCGTTGTTCAATTTTAGTATTTCGTATATTCTAATTAAAATCCTTCCAAGTCTTCTAAATTTCCATAGTTTAAAATTATAATTTTAATAATTTGCTTACAACTTATTTGTAGAATTAAATTTCTAATAACTTAATCTTTGAAAGTAAATAATTTATTAATATCATAATTAATATAATTACGAACAAAATAAGGTTTCTAAATGTTCTAGGTTTTTTTTTTTTTTAGTTTCAACTAATATAAATTATTGAATCTTGAGCTTCTAATATTAAATCTATTTCATTTAAATTATTAAGTAAATATTCTAAACTAATTTTCGTAATTGATTCAATTAATTTCTATTTGAATACAAAAATGTTATATTTTTCTGTTTGCATCTAGCCTTTAAATAAAATTAGATTTTTAATATTCAAAACTCCAAATTTCTTATACTTTAATATACTTTGATATTCATATTCCAATACCTATTCAAAATCCACTTGCATCAAAATAATATTTCTACTAGAATATTCAATAAAGTTTTAAATTTCTAATCTCATTTTCTTTTCGCATTCTTAATTAACTAAAATAAATTTCATACCAAAATTTAAGAAATCCAAAATATACCTCGTCGATCTGTATTCATAAATAGGCATCGCTTGTCATCTTCATCGCGCAAATGATGTCCACGACAAGCCCACATCGCATATCCGGTGTTACAACTTCGTCCTCCTTATTTCAATGATCAAAGAATCCAATCGTTGCTTTGTCCACTTCTTGTTAAACGCACCATTTTTCAAACCCAAAAAAAATAGATTTTTGAAACACAATCAACGCCCAAACCAGAATTTCAAATCTGGAATTCCTCTGTTTTACCACTACGAACCAGCAGCATCCAAAAGCCCACATCTCCCATCATATTAACGACACCAGCAGCAAATTTGTCACTGTTTCATGTCCAAACGGAACTCCAAATCTGCAACAATTAAAACACACCATCTGCACCGTCAATTTCTTCTTGTTCTTCGTTCTTCTTCATTTCATCCTCTGTTTTCAACGATCGAAAAACCAGATTTCTGGTTTCTCTTCTTCCTCTTGATTACTTCCCACCCCTTCTTCTTGAGTTCGTCTGGCTGCAGCACCCACAACCGCAAGAGAGCACGCTGCTCTGTTCTCCATTCTCTCCTCTGTTCGTTTCTCCAATCAGCAACACAGCTTCTCCAACATTTCATGGCACCAGCAGCAGAGCATTTCGTCCTCTGTTTTTCCTTTCATTCTTCTGTTCATGCACACACCGAAAACAGCAGCAACTCCGGCCTTCTTGCTGCTGGTCTAACACCAGACACCAGTTTCAGCTTCTTTTTTTCGTTCAGTGGCAACAGCAGCACCTGCTGCACCTCTTCTTCATCCTCGTTCAATGGTAGTAGCAACAGCAGTATGCAGCGATGAGAACAGCAGCAGCAGCCGTTCCTCCACCTCATTGTCTAGCAGCAACAACAACAGAGCAGCAGCAGCTGCATACATATACATCACCGTCCCCTGTTTCCTATCCATCATCTCTGCATAGCCTTCCTCTTCATTCTACAGAGCATCATTGCTCTGGTTCTTCTTCCTCTTCATTTGAGCAGCAACAGATGCAAAACCAACCGAGCTGGTTTTCTTCTTCACGCCGGGTTGTAACCACTTCACGGCCTCATTCTCCTCTGTTCTTTGCAATTAAAATCCCAAACCAACCTTCCTTGAAAAATCCAGGTTCTTCTCCCATCTTCTTCTTCTTTCTACAA
>JAJIYU010006492.1:0-20579 GCA_030144865.1 Tinospora cordifolia
GTTTCTCACCTTTCTATTTCCACCAGTTGACCGAACCAAGAATTGAAGGACAATCAAAAAGCATTCCTTAAACTTCTATTGGACAACTCTGAAATCTCAACTACTTCAACCGTGTTTCAACTAACGCATAAACCAGGGAATTAGATATCCAATCCTGAAATCTGCTTCCTTCACTGTTTCTGTTTGTAAATTTCACGGCCAACAGCAACTGTCATCCAATTTACAACGGCCAACAATAACCATTGCGATTGTTTTGTGCATGCTCTGTTTTTTCACACTCAGCCCACTCGAACCACATTCATGCCAACACCATGGAATTCAACAACAAACACACCAAAAACGCACCAATCATCACAAAACCTCAGATTTTTCGGTCCAAACCAGAATTGGACGCACTCCAGTCGTGCGTCTCTATCCTCTGTTCTTCCTTTCTCTGTCCATGTTCAGCTCCCATTTTGTATGACGATGCTGCAGCTGTTCTTCATCTTCATCGTCTAGTGGTAACAGGAGCAGCAAACCAGCAGGGCTGGTCTTCCTCTTCTTCCATTACGTGAGCTGTAGCAGCTCGGTTCTTCGTCTTCAAAATAGAGCATCGCCAACCGCTGTAGTCCGTAGCCAGCAGCTCTTCACAAGCTCCCGTCCGTTTGTTCTTCTTCCTCTTCATTCGTTAACCACAGCAGCATGCAGCAGCCAGCTTCCTCTGTTCACCTTATCCATCATCACCAGCACCATTACCAGAGTAACCGTGCTCTGTTTCTACCTCACTTCTCTGTTCTACCGTGAAGACAGTAGCAGCACGCAGCAACAGGATACTGCTGCTCTCTTTCTTCCCTTCTGAACGTTACCAGCAGCTCGGTCACTTTCCATCAAGCACAACACCATTTTTCGCCCTCTATTTCTTCCAGTTACTTACGCCACAGCTTCTCCTTCAATCCCGTGTTAACTGGAAAATTCGAGATTTCCTTCTCCTTCAGTTAGCTTCTTTCTCACACACTACTTAGATTATTTACATGTTACATATACTTATGTTTTATGTTATATGTTTGTTTATTTTTTTTTCTTTTTTTTTTTCTAATCATGTGAATGGATATAAAGCCTTATGATGCTTTGACAATGATATGTATATTTTAATCTCTTTTCTATATGCATATATATATATATATATATATATATAGATATATGTATATGTATATATATGTGCCGATCATTTTAATGTATAGGTCTTACTATAATTATATATATGTTACCATGTTGTTATTATTGTTGTTACTAATTAAATAATTATTTCAACTATCTATATTTATCTATAAAACATAGAGTGTAGTTTTTTTTTCATATTATTATTATTATTATTTTATTTTATTTTTTTCGATCAAATGATATATTTCATTTCCGCATCACTCGCATGTTCACGCGAGTGCGAGTGAGCTATGAAATAATTTATTTACCCCTAAGCATAGTCTACATCTATTTTAGATTGTACATAATTTTAATTCGTTTATTATTATTCATCTCATTTTTACTTACGACATGGCACGATCACGAAGTTACAGGGCGTTACACTCGTATACTTGGAAAGCACGAAATTTTGAAGAATTGACAAGTTTCCTACAAGGAGAACACCGCAAACTTACCATTCTATGTCATTTTAAACTCTATATAAAGGACTCCTAGTACTCTCATTGTTTTCATCCCAAATCAAGAGCATACAAGTTCCTCTTTACTCTCTCTGGCCTTCTTCTTGGCAATCCCCTCAGTTCTTGAATAATCTTGAACTGTTCTTAAGTGTTTAGAAGCTTTGAAGTAATGAAACTCTGCCAGATTTCAAAAGTGTGCAGAAGAGATTTATTTAAGGTGGAAGTGATTTCTAACTTTTACTTCTTTATTTTAATTTGAATAAGTCTTGCATGTGTAATGATATTTTGAAGTTGATTGTTTAAATATATGTTTTAATATGCATGATTTATTTATTTTATGTGTCATGAATATACATGTTATGCATGTTTAGAAGTCAAGAATAATGATGCATGATATGCATGAATTGTGCCATGAATAAATATTTAATGATTCATGTTATGTATATGTTATATTAATGGTTTAGTCCGATATTGTGTGTGTTATCACTAAGAAAAGATAAAATAATGATCCTAACGATGTACTCGCGCGATGATGAGCTGCATAGCTTCACCGTGTGTGTTCCACCCCCGATCCGGCTTGCCGGCTTACCATTGATGATTTTGAACTGGATTTCCAAGAGTGATCCCACTGCATAGATATTGGGGTTTGAGTTTTCAAAAGTGATTCTCTCTCCCAACGATGTGGAACACAGAGATTACACTCTTTTGATCTTAATGTCAACCATAAACAAGAAATTTGTTTGAATCACCTAATGTATAAAAGTGTTTGATATGCTTGGTTTGTTTGAATTGAAATGATGTTTTAAATGTTTAGAGATCCACTGGGCTATGTGCTCACCCCTTCCTTCTATTTTTCAGGTAATTAAATTACATGAAGACCATGAATATTAGTTAGGTTCTTTTTTTTTTAAGTTTTTAATTTCTACATAAGGACATGTTGCCCAAGTTTTGAATCTTCCACTGTAATAGTTTTTCTTCAAGATCAAATTATATACTCAATTTTATTTAATTAATTGCGTTTATGAATTTCATTCATTTTTAGTATTATTACCTTATTAAATTCTTGAATTTAAGTGATGTACTGTCAAATACAATTAAGGCATGAAATGAATGAAATAGAATGTCAAGTGTGTGTCACTTGTAATGAAACACCGGCCCGGCCCGCCCTGTGGTAAAGTCCAAATTTAAAGTCTTGGGGGTTGGGGTGTTACACTACTACAGCACCAACACTGATCACACCTACTCCTAGTATAAAATACACCTTATGTACTAAAGCATCGCTTAGCGGTCTGGGTGCAGTACTGATGTAGTAGGGACAGGCAGTGGCTTATGTTTCACGGCAGTTGAAGCCACATGAGCAGAATTACCCCACACACGATCTGGAGCTTCCAGCGATCATGTTTGCACTTAAGATTTGGAGGCATTGTCTCTATGGTGAGAGCTTTGATCTCTATTCGAATCATAAGAGCCTCAAATATATATATATATATCCAGAAGGAACTGAGCCTTCGACGGAGGAGATGGATTGAGTTCCTCAATGATTATGACTTTCAGCTCCACTATCATCCTGGTAAGGTGAATGTTGTTGCTGATGCTCTTAGTAGAAAATCCAACAGGAAGGATGAAGAGGTGGGACAGATGTATCAGCTGATTACTCAGTATAATTTGGGTATAGACACTGATGAGAGACAGGCATATCTGTATGTAGTTTACTTGCCAGCCTAATATCTTACGCCAGATCAGAGATGAGTAGAGAACTGATAAGTGGATTATGGATCTAATTGAGTGAATCAAATAGGGCAAGCATACAAACTTCAGTTTTGATGCAGAGGGTGCACTCAGATCGGGGAATAGAATCTATGTGCCAAGTTCTGGACAGACGAAGGGAACCATACTGGATGAGGCACACCAAACGAAGTATAATATGCATCTAGGTGGTGACAAAATGTATCAAAATCTGAAGACAACTTTCTGGTAGCGAGGGATGAAGAGAGACATAGCTAAGTATGTCTCCCGATGTCTAATTTGTCAGCAAGTAAAGGCCGAGCACAAAAAACCGTTAGGACTCTTGCAGCGACTTCCAATTTTAGAATGAAAGTGGGATAATATTGCGACGGATTTTGTTAACGGCCTGTCGAGAAGTCACAAGGGGGAAGACACCGTGTGGGTCATTGTGGATCGATTGATTAAGGTGGCACATTTTCTACATATTCGATCTACTGATACAGTGAGTAGACTAGGTGAGCTTTATGTTAGGGAGATTGTGCGACTTCATAGCATCCCCAGGACGATAGTGTTAGACAGAGATTCCAGATTTACATCTCAGTTCTGGTAGAGCTTACAGAAAGAATTGGGGAACAGACTCACCATGAGCACAGCCTTTCATCCGCAAATAGATGGGCAGTCAGAGAGGGTCATACAAATACTGGAGGATATGCTAAGAGCATGTGCCATGGATTTCAAAGGAAATTGGAGCAAGCATCTACATCTAGCTAAGTTTGCCTATAATAATAACTATAAGGCGAGCATCAGGATGGCTCCAAATAAGGCGCTCTACGGTAGACCCTGTAGATCACCATCTTGTTGGGCAGATTTTGAGGATCAAGTACTCACTAAACCCGAGTTGATTGAGGAAATGAACCAACAGGTTAAGCAAATCCATAAGAGACTAGCTATAGCACAGAGCAGACAGAAGAGCTACGCTGACCGGAGGAGAAAACCCCTAGAGTTCTAGCTAGGTGATCGGGTATTCTTGAGAGTTAGTCCACAAAAAGGGATTCGACGGTTTGGAGTGAAGGGGAAGCTAGCACCACGGTACATTGGTCTGTTTGAAATCATTAGACGGGTCGGTGCATGTGCTTATGAGTTGGATTTGCCGAACAAATTGTCCTTAATACATAATGTGTTCCATATATTGATGCTCCGGAAGTACAACCCAAACCCTTCTCATGTTATACAGTGGGAGGATGTAGTACTTCAGGACAATTCCACTTACGAGGAGCCAACCATTAGAATTCTTGATCGTAAGGTGCAAAGTCTTAGGACAAAGGACATACCCTTAGTCAAGGTCCTATGGAGGCATCATAACCTAGAAGAGGCCACCTGAGAGTTAGAGAGTGAGATGCAAAGGAAGTACCCAGATCTGTTAGCCAGGCATGAATGATTGGACACATTATACAGGTACTTTCTATTTAAATTTCGAAGATGAAATTTCTTTTAAGGTGGGTAGATTGTAATACCCTAAATGTTTCAAATGTGTACACATCAAAAATGGATTTTTAAAAAAATCATGAAATAAATGTAAAAGCATGTGAAACCATGTTTTAAATGTTTGTATTAATGTTTGATAACAAATAAAATAGTATCATGTATTGGAATTTGGAAAAAAAAACTTGGAAAAAAATTGAAAATTTATTTTTGGACTGGCGACCTAGGTAATCGATTATCGCGGTCATTGACGACCGAGGTAATTGGCAATCGCGGTAATCAAATGAGAAATTCAAAAAAAAGGGAAAAATCTAGTGACTGCAGCCCATAAAGTGCCAACCGCGGTAATTAAGCTATATTTAATGTTTTTAAGCCCTAATTACGCCATTTCACCCCCAGATCTTCCCAGATCATCCCAGAGTTTCATAGAACTGATCCAGAGCTGATTCAAGGAGGATCTAAAGGTCTAAGGTAGGAATCTAAACCTCTTAATCATTTCAATTCAAGATTTGTATATTCATTTAGATTTGGTATTCAAAAATGATGGTTTGAGGGTTTTTGATGTATAAGATGATCCAAAACCAAATAAGCTTGGATTTCCCTTCTAAACTGAGAGTTTATTGATTTAGAATTGAACTTTGAAAGTTTTAATTGTTCAATTGTAGTTTTTGACAGACCCAACAAAATTTCACCTATCTGGAGGGTTTTTGAAGTGCAAATCCTTTGATAGGTAATAAAACTCGATCCACTCATCTTTTGAAGTTGTGACCAATATTAAATATGTTGTATTTTGAATTTGGAAGGAAATGAATGTAGTTTCGTGTGTTGATACGGTGAAATGAGAAATCCAAATTTTTGGGAAAAACCTTTTATTTGGAATTTGATATGAATGATCTAGATTGGATATCTATGATGGTTGTTGATATAGTTTGAGGGTTTTGGAGATTCAGAGAATTGAATGTGTAAATATTGATTTTAGATTAACTAGTGGTGAGTGTCGAGGAGAGGCGCAAGGGTTTATCAGACATATATAGGTGGGCGGGACTTCCTTGCTCATTAGTATTATGCGAACTTACGATATGAAATGTGATAATTGTTTACATTCTTATACTTAGTACCATGCTAGGAATGTGTGAACTAATTGGAATGGTTTCCATGACATCATAATGTCCGGTTATGTGCTTTTTAGAGTTATGGATTACTTAAATGTCTATTGAAGGATTTATATGATCTAGTTTGCATAAGTTAGTACATGTTATGTTGTATGGTTTGAAAATCTTGTTTGGAAAACTAAAGAAGATTAATGGTTTATTAAAAACTCCACGTACCGAGGCAATGGACGGTCCGCTGGTGCATTACTTAGATTATGATCAAGGTGCAGTTAGGGCGTCATCATGGGTATTCCCAAACCGGGCCAAACTGCAAGTGGCTGTGTGATCCTTGGATTTGGGAGATCATAGTAGTTTCTATATGATTTCCATTTCTTCATGGAACGTGGTCTCAGAAGTAGACTTCTATTTGATAAAAATGTCGTGCCTGGTTGTGTCCAGGACCACAAGGGGAATACCGAGGGTGGTTCACTCTTTCGATTAATTCCTGACAGTGTTTAGACAGATCGATAGAAATAACCAATTAAGTGATTGAAACGCCCTAATGTAATGAAATCGTATGCATGTTTTGTATGCTAGTCTATATAAGGCTAGTGATGTGTACGAGAGATCCACTGGGCTTTCAAGCTCACCCCATTTTCATTTTTCAGGTACTCATGGGCCTGACGCTCAGTGAGGATTGACCAACCCGGAGACTAGTGGAGAGTTTTTCAAAGATGTTTTATTTTGAACTATATTTCAGTGTTTTATATATTTTGAACATGGGCATGTTGCCTTGCTAGTTATCATTTTGTGTAAATAGAATTGTTTTACATTACGAAACATAGTTGAAACTTTGGCCTCTAAGCCTATTATTTTGTTTATGTTATATGTTGAACAAATATTTCATATTTTGAAATATTATGAATGAATATTGATGTAATCAATGATTTCAGACGAATGTTTTGAGATTTGAAAGTTTTTGCAAGTACTTTGAGTTTTGTATTATTTCTTATAAAATTTTGGTGATATAATTTCGAATGTTATTTGAAAACATATTGAAAGTTTATTTGACAATGAATCTCGTGTAAGAGATTGTTTTACTTTGAAACGAACAAAGAAAAGAAATTACTTGACTTGAACAAAACAGAAGTGGAAAACGAACCAAGTCACATGTCTTGGCGCTTCAGCGGGCACACGCGCTGAGTTGTGATGCCGCGCGATGCTTGATTGTAGGCAACAAAAGGCCCGGCGCGGGGGCCGGGGTGTGACAAGTTGGTATCAGAGCCCAGTTAGTAGAATTACTAGGTTGAGATTAACACAAAATGAATTTGATTTTATTAGAATAGAATTTTTCACAGAAATAAAAATTTCATCGGATTTGATTTTCATTGGAAAGAAGTATTTGACTTTCGAAAAGTGTATAAAATAAGTAGAATCCATCTACTAGGTGGATAGAAGTCTAGAAAAGATTTTGGTGATGTCAACGTGCTCGAGTTACCAGTCGTAGTAGGATAAAAGTACTGTGGTGGCCCTGTAGGTTGAGTTTTACTTCGGTATTGGCCTTGCAAGTTGAGCTCCATTTGGGAAAGGTCCAAAATTTGGGAGCGATTGCATCACAATGCAAGCATACTGACTTTAGGCTAGATGTTGAGAACATCCTAAGGCTCGAGGAAAGGATATGTGTACCTTAGCAAGGACAGAGCAAGCAAATTATACTTGATGAAGCTCATCAGACCAAGTATACCATACACCCAGGTGGGGACAAGATGTATTAGAACCTCAGGAAAACCTACTAGTGGAGAGGAATGAAGAAGGACGTAGCTAAGCATGTCTCTAAGTGTTTAACATGTCAACAAGTGAAAGCGGAACACCGGAAACCCTCTAGAATGTTACAACCACTCCCTATCCCTGAATGGAAGTGGAATAACATTGTCATGGACTTTGTCAGTGGTTTACCCAGAAACCAAAAAGGAGAAGACACTGTTTGGGTGATTGTGGATCACCTCACCAAGGTGGCTCATTTCCTGCCAATCAGATCCACAGACCAAGTCAGTAAGCTGGAAGAAATCTATGTGAAAGAAATCGTCAGACTTCATGGAGTACCCAAGACTATTGTGTCTGATAGAGATGCTTGCTTTACTTCATAGTTCTGACAGAATCTCCAAAAGGAGATGGGTATTAAGCTCACCATGAGTACAGCCTTTCACCCTCAGATGAACGGTCACTCTGAAAGAGTTATCCAGATTTTGGAGGATATGTTGAGGTCTTGTGTTTTAGATTTCAAGGGGAACTGGAGCAAGTATTTACACTTGGCGGAGTTTGCCTATAACAACAGTTACCAGGCAAGCATAAAGATGGCTCCATTCGAGGCTCTCTATGAGAAACCTTGCAGATCACCTGCCTGTTGGGCTGAGCTTGAAGATCATGTATTCACTGGGCCAGACTTGATGGAAGAGATGAGCAACCAAGTCAAGTTGATACAAAGGAGACTGACTACTGCACATAGTCATCAAAAGAGTTATGTAGACAAGAGAGAAGACCACTAGAGTTCCAAATTAGGGACAAAGTATTTCTGAGAGTCAGTCCTTAGAGGGTATCAAAAGGTTTGGATTCAAAGGGAAGTTATCTTCGAGGTTTGTAGGACCCTTTGAAATACTTAGAAGAATCGGGGAATGTGCTTACAAGTTGGATCTACCAAGCTGAATGACTTCAGCTCATAACGTATTCCATGTCTCCATGTTGAGAAAGTACGAACATGACCCCTCTCACATCATCTACTAGGAGGAAGTGAACATTTAGGATGACGCTACCTACGAGGAAACAGTGATTAGAATCCTTGATCACAAGGTACAAAATTTGAGAACTAAGGATATTCCCTTAGTTAAGGTACTGTAAAAACATCACGGACTGGAAGAGGCTACCTGGGAGCTGGAGAGTGAAATGAAGACTAAGTACCCGCATTTGTTCACTAGGAACACCTAAACATGTACAAATTTCGAGGATAAATTTTTTCTAAGGAGGATAGGTTATACTTAATAATTTTGTCAAATAACTTAAAAATAAATAAAGCTGACAAAACATTAAATGAAAAACAAGAAACTAGACTTATTGAGAAAAAATTCTAAAATAATTGAAGGCAAATGAAATCTTAGTATCAGGATGATCTAACTAATGACATAAGGCTAGTAGAATTACCAAATATTATTTGTATAAGAATTATTTTATAATTATACAAATAATGGAACAATTATGGAATTAATTATCAAATATAAAGTAAGAAGAGTGAATTATATATATATATAAATTATTTTTGCTTCTCTAAAAATAAAAATATGGAATAAATATATAGAAAAATATATGAAATGAAGAAATGAAAAATATAGAGAAATATGGATTATTAATTGTTTACAAAATTAAAATATTAAAGAAATTTAAAAATATCTAATAAATACAATTAGAAAGGGGAAAATATTAGCAAATTAATAAAATAGAAGGATAAATCATATTTACACAAATTAGAAAGTAAAATTGGGTGAATAATTAGCAAAACTTGGATAATAGAAACCTTAGAAAGCAATTTTGGTAATAGAAACTGCATCCAACGGCCAGACACGTGTAATCTGCATGATCTAAGATCCCACGGTCAAGATCAAGCCCGCACCAAACACTCAAAAGCACCGAATCATCAAGATCCAACGGCCCACAAGCGATTCGCCCGATCGAACGGTCCAGATCCATTTCGTTGATCATGAACGGAGATCCACACACCACATCCAAGGTTGATCCAACGATTCAGATCCATTTCGTCGATTGCGAACGGAGATTTGCACACCACACTTGAGGTTGATCTGACGATCCAGATGCTTTTTGTAGATCGCAAACCGAGTGTTGTTGCACTCAAGGAAAATCCAACGATCTAGATCGAATGCTCCGAAAATAAAATAGAAAAATTTGAATAAATTCGAGAAAATGTTTTTAAAATCCAAAAAAATCCAAATACACTTGCTATTCTCCAATCCAAAAAAATCCAAAAAAAAAATCCAAATACACTTGCTATTCTCCAATACTTGGGAGGCACGAAATTTTGAAGAATTAGCAAGTTTCCTACAAGTAGAACACCACAAACTTCCTATTCTCTACCCTTTTGAACTCTATATAAATCCCCCATGCTCATAATTTATCTCATCCCAAAAAATAAGAGTTGAGATTTCCTCTTATTCTCTAAGCCCTCTTCTTGGAATCCCTTCTCACCATTCTTTTCCTTCTTGTGTGTGAGAAGTTCTTGGTTTAGGGATTCTTCTAGGGTGATTTTCTTGGTGCTTGTATATTGGGAACTTTTGTCTAAACTTTGGGGAGAAAGCATCATAATGTGGAAGTGATTTTTCTAACACCCCTTTTTCTTATTCGAATTGCTAGCATGTTCATTGGTTGTTTGGCTTTTGAAATCAAAATAATTTCAGTTCTAGTATTCTAAAATATATTTTAGTTTCAGATTTGATCCTTGTTCGAATTTATGCATTCATAATATTCATGTCATGTTTAGTATCATGCTTAGGCTTTATTTCAAGGAATGATGTATGATTATGGTTGTTTCATGATTTAATTTTTAGATTGCTCATAATCTGAATTTTATTAATCATAGTCTCATATTCTGAAGTTTAATTGATGATTCAAGATTTAATAAAAGAAGATGGTAAAAATAATCACGTACCATCATAGCAAACATGTGGGTTGCTATGGATGTTCTTTTCATATGATTAGTTCAAATGGTTTTAAAACCAAAGTACTTGGTTGGTGGGTAAGTTCCCTTAAAGTCCAAAAGTCCAATAAAATTGGCTAAGAAAAGCTATATTTCACTCTAAGGAGGTACTTTGTTAAGAACATCAAGGGCATAAAAACCCTTTTGGTCTAAAGTTTCAACTTTAAACAAATGGATGCTTGAAACGCTTAATGTATGCAAGTGTTTGACATATGAATGTGTTATTGGTTTGAATTTTAAAAATGGTTGTTTGGAAAAGATTCATTGAGCTTTGTGCTCACCCCTTCCTCTCTTTTTTTTCAGGAAATTAAATTATGAAGACCATGGAATTTGGATAGTTTCTATTTTAGCAAGTTTCTATTTTTTTTAAGTTTCCTTTTAATGCAAGGGCATATTGCCTAATTTTGAATAAGTCTTCCGCTGAAATTTAATTTTTATTTTAGAGGTTATGAATTTCTTTTGATCAACAATGTAATAGTTTACTTTTACATTAGAAAGTTATGTATTTTCCTTTTCATGAATAAAGGAGTTGAATTTTTCTCTATCTTTAATTGTCTTGATTTTATTAAATGAAAATTTGTATTCTTGAATTTACTCTAAGGCATGGGATAATGAAAAATAGAAAGTCAAGTGTGTGTCACTTGTAATGTAACATGGACCCAACTCGCCAAATGGCTAAGTCCACTATCAAAGAATGGTGGTTATTTCTACTAATACTCAAAGAATATGGGGGTTGGGGTGTTACAAGTTTCAACCAAAAGGTCGCATGATAAGGAATTAGTACTTTGAAAGATGGAGATTATCATAGGTTGCAAAAGCACTAGATATCCAGAGTGTTGAGAAAAGGGGTTGTATAGCCAGATTGAAATTGAGATTTAATATGAATACCTTGAATTAGAAATTTTTTGTTTCATTATGAATATACTATTGGATACTAAAAGTGACTTTCGACTTATCAATAATGGTGAGAATGAAAAGAACAGTGAGGAGAAATGCAACCAGAGAGGAAAACACCGATGAGTTAGGGTAGAGAGATGATGGCACACCAGTGGCAACAGAACTAGCAAGGGTGATGGTGACACTTGAGATGATCATTAAGATCACTCAGAGAGCAGTAGAGCAAGTCGTGAGGATCTTGCAACCACCAATAGAGCCACCGACACCAGTGCAGCCACAACCAAAGGCACAGCCTCGGCCCTAGACTCAACAGGGACTGATTCCTGCTAGTCTAGTAGCACATGAATGACTAACAAGGTATGACAAGGAGCAAAAGGATTTATTGATTGAGTTTTAGAAGTTGCGACCCAGTGTCTTTGAGGGCATGACTAATCATGTGGCAACAGACAGATGGTTCACAAAGATAAACAAGCATTTAAATGCTATGGGGGTTATCGAACCCAAGAGATTTGCACTAGCAGTGCATCAGTTTGTTGGACCTGCCTATCATTGGTGGGAGATGATTATGAACGACCCCACACTGGAGGAGTTTGTAATGACATGGGAGCAGTTTAAGGCTCTATTCTATAGTCACTTGTAACACCCCAACCCCAAAGAAACAGGTTTAAGCTCAACCACAAGGCGGGTCAGGTCATATGTTACATTTATAAGTACACAACTTGCATCTCAATTCTTTTATTCTAACGCTTATTGAAATACTCATAAATATACTTCTATTGAGTTTAATATTCAATAAGATAATGCAAGTGAATAAAAGAAAACATCAAATCTTTATTTATTCAAATAAAATGAAAAAGATTACATTCTTGAATTAAATCCAAAAATTGAGCACATAACTCTAAAATTCAACAGTAAATTTAGGGGAAGTCTTTAATTCAAAATTTGGGGCACTATGCCCTTACAATATAAACTTTATAGGAATAGACTTTCAAAAATTCATAGTCTTCATGTAGTTCAATTTCCTGAAAAATAGAAGGAAGATGTGAGCACATAGCTAAGTGGATCATTCGTTAAACAACTACATTACTATTTCAAATCAATAGCACATCCAAATTCAAACATTTTCATATATTAAATGATTCACACAACTTTTTGTTTATAGTTGACGTTAAGACTGAAAGGGGTTCTACTCCCTTGATGTACTTAATTTAGATACCCCTCTTTGGGTAAAAAGACATTTCTTTGTCACTTTCCATTAGATGCCACATACCAAATATCCCTTAGTTGAGCCCCGCAACCACACACTCTAAGCATGTGTTAAGATGTAACACCCCAACCCTCGCATCTTTAAGCATTGGACACGACCACCATTATCTTGATAGTGGACTAAACTAAACGGCGGGTTGGGCCGATGTTACATTTACAAGTACACAATTTGCATCACTTTCTATTTCAATTATTTCATGCCTTGATCGTATTTAATAGCACATAACTTAAATTTAAAAAAAATTAATAAGGCAATAGTACAAGAAATAACTAAAATTCATAAACTTAATTAATTAAATAAAATTGAGTACATAATTTGAACTTAAAGAAATTATTATAGCGGAAGATTCAAAACTTGGGCAACATGCCCTTACATAGAAATTTAAAAACGTTTTTAAATAAAAGAACCTAACTAATATTCATGGCCTTCATGTAATTCAATTACCTGAGAAATAGAAGGAAGGGGTGAGCACATAGCCCAATAGATCTTTCTAAACATTTAAATCATTATTTCAATTCAAACAAATTTCTCGTTTATGGTTGACATTCGGACCGAAAGAGTTTAATCTTTGTGTTCCACATCGTTGGGAGAGAGAATCACTCTTGAAAACTCAAACCCCATATCTATGAAGTGGAATCACTCTTGGAAACCCAGTTCAAAATCATCAAAGGTAAGTCGGCAAGCTGAATCGAGGGGTGGAACACACACGATGACACTATGTAGTCTATCATCGCGCTGGTACGTGGATTGAATCATTATTTAATCTTTTCTTAGTGATAAAACACACAATATTGGATTTTTTTAAACCATCGACGCAACATATACATAACATGAATCATCAAATATTTATTAATGGCACAATTCAAGCATATCATGCATCATTATTCTTGATTTATAAACACGCATATCATGTATATTCATGGCACATCAAATAAATAAAGCGTGCATATTAAAAACACATATTCAATCATTCAACTTCAAAACATCATCACACATGCAAGATTTATTCAAATTAAAATAAAGAAATAAAAGTTAGAAATCACTTCCACCTTAAATAAATTTGTTCTGCACTGTTTTGAAATTCGGCAGTGTTCCGCTACTCCAAAGCTTCTAAACACTCAAGAACTCTCAAGAACACTCAAGAGCAGTTCAAGATTACTCAAGAACTGAGGGGATTGCCAAGAAGAAGGGTAGAGAGAGTCAAGAGGGACTAGTATGCTCTTGGTTTGGGATGAACACAATGTGAGCATTATGGGTCCTTTATATAGAGTTCAAAATAGTGTAGAATGGTAAGTTTTTGGTGTTCTCCTTGTAGAAAACTTGCCAATTATTCAAAACTTCATGCCCCCCAAGCATAGAAAAATAGCAAGTGTATTGGAATAATTTTTTTGGAATTTAGAAACATTTTTCAAATTTTTTTGGATTTTTTTATTTTATTTGCGGAGCCTCGAATCTGGACCGTTGATAATCCTTGATCGCAACACTCAGATCACAGTTATGATTTTCGAATTTGTTGTGGATCGTCGGATTTCCTCGATCGTAGCATACTTAAATCTTGTCCATTAGATCGGCCTCGATTGCAGCACGGCCATTCGCGATCAACAAAATCAGCGTGATCCGTTGATCAACCTCAAGCGCAGTATTGAATCGCGATCGAGATTAACGAATTCGCTGTGGATCGTTGATCAACCTTGAGCACAGCACTGGATCGCGATTAAAAAAATAGCTTTGATCTTCACTATTGGATGGACCTCGAGTGCAGCATCAGATCTTGAACACCGATCCAGGCCGCACGATTAACCTCGAGTGTAGTGTCATTCGCGATCAAAGAAGTGAATTCGAACCGTTAGATCAGGCTAATCGTTTCTGGGTCGTTGGATTTCAGTGATTTAGTGTTCCTAGGCGTTGTTTTGGATTGTGCAGATTGGTTTTGGACCGTTGGATGCAAGTTTCTAATTACGAATTTGCTTTCTAATAATGCTATTATCTAAAATTTGCCAATTACACACTTCCTAATTGATGTAAACATGATTTTTGCACATATCTTTCCATTTTATCAATTTTTTAATATTCTCTCCTTTCTATTTCTTTAATATTTTATTTATTAGAGATATTTCTATTTAATATTTTTAATACCAATAATTAAATAATCTACATTTTCATTTCCATATATTTTTATTTATTTCATATTTTATTTTCAGATAATTATTTATGTAATTATAAATTGATACTTATGATGTTTTATTTATTTTAAATAAATACATGCATATTACATTTTTTATTTAATTATGTAAATTTTTCTATATACATATTCCTATAATATGTAGTATTAACATTTATTATGCTAACACACACACTATTCATACACACATTAACTTATATATATGTGTGTGTGTGTGTGTGTGTACTTTATTTCTTTTTTTTAATTTCTTAAGCAACTCTTTAAATTTCATAATTAATTCTACTAAATTGAAATTTTTATTTAGTTATCAAATTAAGGTCTTATTTGACTATTTTATATTATATCTCCAGTATATATTATTTTTCATTTGCCAACCTACAATTTGCATTCAAAGATGTCTTAAAATCTTCGAAATTTTTTCACTTAACTTATTTCATTTAATTTCATTAAACTTATTTATCTTTAATTATTTGACAAAAGTTTGGGTTATTACATAAGAACACCCATAGCACTCATACAAGTCATTATGACAGTACGTGGTTCTTATCTTTAATTTCTTATATTCAAGATCACATAATCATAAAAGAAATTTTAAATGTAAATTTTAAAATTTTAAGCAACGAAGAAAGTATGAAAACATCACATAGCATGCTTGAAACATTGAATTCAATCCTAAACATGGATTTTAAGCATGACATGCTCTCATGAGTGATTAAAATATAAACACATGCTAAACTAAAGTCAAGATATGATTAAACATGTTGAAACTAAAATAAAACATGCTAAACACTAGAAGTCAAACAAGCATGAACATGCTAGAAATTTGAAAAAGCAAAGTAGAAGTTCAAGAAATCCTCTCCACCTTAATCCGAGTTTCTTGTTGAATCTGGCAGAGGTTCCCCTTATCTACCACTTTCAGAACTTCTAATCACCAATAAAACTACTTCAACAACTCTCTAAAATACTGAAATAAGAACTTCTCACACAACAAAGAAAAGAGAATGAGAAGAGGTACCAAGAAGAGGGCAAGAACAAGCAAATAGGGAAGTGTCAACTCTTTGCTTTGGGATAAGATGAATGTGAGCAAGAGGGAGTATTTATAGGTGTTTATGCTCACAAAGTTTGGCAAGTTTCCAATCTAAAGGGGGACGGCTAGGCTTGAATAGGTAAGTGTGCATTAGGGTTTTCTATTCTTGATGTGGGCCCACATTTGACTCTCTTGTGCCTTCCTAATTGCGTGTGAACACAAATTAGATCTCAAACACTTGCCTAATCACTTGGGATGTGATCTAGTGAGCATAGCAAGTTTCTAATCTAGTTTAACAAGAATCTTTCCAATCTCCTCAAGCTTGGGTGTCACTCATTAGCTAATTGGAAACCTTCCCATTTTCAATCTTGTATCTTATGTGAGAAGGGGAGCATGGAATCAAACTTGGACGACACCGTATCATTGTTAAATATGAAAATCTAAGCTTAAGGAAAGTCAGTAAATAATTCAAACTGCAAGTACGGTGCACCCTTCAGTGTACACCAATGAGTTGGCGCAAAGAAAGTTTCCATTTTGTTTTTTTTTTTTTTGTTTTCTTGTCTTATGTGCATGGGACAGCTAGGGTTTTTTGGGTACATGTTCTAGATTTCAAACCCTTCTAATTTGGTTAGTTCACATACATGCACACACACACACACACACACCTACGGACCGAATTTGCATGAATAGGGCATGGTGCACATGATCACTTGTCTTGGTGTATGGAATCACCCTTCTTGGACTTTCCAATTCCTATGGGGCGTTTCATTCCTTGGGTAGGTGTGGGTATACATGATTACTTGCATGGCATATGGAGTTATTTTTCATGTATTCAAATAGTGGAAATTTCCAATTGAGATTAAATGGTATGAGGGTGCACATGATCATGGTGTTCCACCCATGTAACTTGCACATGTTAGGGGTAGTCATGACTTCATGGGTTCACAAAAATTAAATAAAAATTAATATCTTTTTATTTATAAGAAATTATGATTTATAACCTATACTTATGGAATCACATAAACCTAATACACATTTTAAGATTTGGCTGGCCCAAGGTGATTTTCCCTCAAAAACTTTCCTTATTTAAGAGAGGTGATTTTCCCTCAAAAACTTTCCTTATTTAAGACCCACTAAGGTCACTAGGCAAATGAAAGTCCACATCCTTGCCAATTGTTCTAACTTTTGGATATGTCATTCATTGTGTTAATTGATGTCATTCTGTTTCGTTTCGAATCATTTCAATCCCCTGAAGTACCCAAATGCCCCCTCATTTGGACCTCCTGAAGGGTGTTTGGCAAATGAAAATGCTAACCTTGACCAATTATTCTAATTTTTGGATATGTTGTCCAATTAGTTGGTTCATGTCACCTTACTTCATTTCAAGTTGTTTTGGGTCCCTAAAGGATACTAAATGAGAGTTTTGGAACCTACTAAATTTAGCCCAAAAATGAACTTGATTTCATTTTGCACCCAATTTCACTGAATTGATGATAATTTTCATTTAATTGAGTACAGAGAATTTAGGGTATTACAACCTATCCTCCTTAGAAAAATTTCATCCTCGAAATTTTTATATAACTAAGGATTTCTAGTGAACAAGTGTAGATATTTTGTCTTCATCTCGCTTTCGAGTTCTAGGGTAGCTTCATCCACCCTGTGATGTTTCTATAATACCTTCACTAACAAAATATCCTTCGTTCATAAACTCTGTACTTTATGGTCAAGGATTCTGACTGGTGTTTCCTCATAAGTAGCATCATCTTGAATATTCACTTCCTCTCAGTGGATCATGTGAGAGGGGTCAGGTTCGTACTTTCTCAACATGGATACATGGAATATATTATGAGCTAAAGTCATTTGGTTTGGCAAATCCAACTCATTAGCTCATTTCCCAACTCTTCTAAGTATTTTGAAGGGTCTGACAAACCTCGGAGATAACTTACCTTTAAATCTGAACTTCTCGATGCCTTTCTGAGGACTGATTCTCAAAAATACCTTGTCCCAACTTGGAACTTTAGTGGTTTTCTCCTCTTGTCAGCATAGCTCTTCTAATGACTCTGTGTTGTAGTCAACCTCCTCTGTATTAACTTGACTTGGTTATTCATTTCTTCCACAAAATTTGGTCCAGTTAATACATGGTCCTCGAGTTCAACCCAACAGGTAGGTGATCTATAAGGTCTTCCATAAAGAGCGTTGAATGGAACCATCTTAATACTTGCCTGATAACTATTTTTATAGGCAAACTCAGCCAAGTGTAAGTACTTAATCTAATTTCCCTTAAAGTCTAAAACACAAGACCTCAACATATCATCTAAGATCTGGATAACTTTCTCAAACTGACCATCCGTCTGAGGATGAAATGTTGTACTCACGGTGAGCTTAGCACCCATCTCCTTCGGTAGAATCTGCCAGAACTGTGAAGTGAAGCAAGAGTCTCTGTTAGACACAATAGTCTTGGGCACACCATGAATCTTGACAATTTCTTTCACATAAATTTCTCCCAGCTTACTGACTTGGTCTATAGATCTAATCGATAAGAAGTTTAGTGAGATAATCCTCAATCACCCAAACAGTATCTTCTCCTTTTTTATTCCTAGGCAAACCACTAACAAAATCCATGGCAATGTTATCCTACTTTCATTAAGGGATAGGGAGTGGTTGTAACATTCCAAAGGGTTTCTGATATTCTACTTTCACTTGTTGACAGGTTAAGCACTTGGCAACATGATTAGCCATGTCCCTCTTCATTTTTCTCCACCAGTAAGTCTTTTTGAGGTTTTAGTACATCTTATCTCCACTTGGATGCATTGTATACTTTGTCTGGTGAACCTCATCCAGTATTGTCTGCTTACTCTATCCATTCTAAGGTACACAGATCCTCTCTCCAAACCTCAGGATATTCGCAGCATCTAACCTAAAGTCAGAATGATTACCCTATTCAACTCCATCTATCAGTCCCACAAGCCATTTGTCTTGCCTCTGTTCCACCCTGATATGATGTAGTAGATCTAGTTTGCAAGACATGTTGTAAAGGTAGGCTTGTTAAGGTTATTTCCAACCTAAAGTCTTCGATTAACTCATACATCTGGCTTTTTTCTTCCTCGTGGTGGTTGAACTTTCTACTCAAGGCATTAGCCACCACATTGTCCTTCCCTGGATTGGTAGTGTAATTGGAAATCATAGTCCTTGAGGAACCTCAACCACCTACTTGCCTGAGGTTCAACTCCTTCTAGGTGTAAATGTACTTCAAGCTCTTATGATTTGAAAACAGATCAAATTTTTTACCATAAAGGTATTGTCTCCAAATCTTTAGGGCAAATACGATGGCTGCTAATTCTAGGTCGTGAGTAGGGTAATTCTTCTCATGGATCTTCAGTTGTCGTGAGGCATAAGCAACTACTCGTCCTTCCTGCATCAACACTGCTCCAAATCCACTCAGCGAGGCATTAGTATAGACGGTATAGGTAACACCATGGATTGAGTGACCAAGAAAGGTGTCATAGCCAATCTCTTCTTCAGTCTTTGGAATGATTTTTCACACTTCTCATTCCAATCGAACTTAACTTCCTTCCTGATCAGCTTCGTCATAGGTTCTGCTAGTTTGGAGAAATCTTAGATGAACTTTTTGTAGTACCCAACCAGACCTAAGAAAAATCTCTGTAACTATCTTAGGTTGCTTCCAATCCATAACCGCTTCTACCTTATCTAGATCTACAGAGATTCCTTCTGCTGATACTATGCGGCCAAGGAACTTGATTGTTTTCATCCAAAACTCACACTTGCTCAACTTGGCATATAATTGATGCCTTCTGAGGGTCTCCAACACTATCTGCAAGTATTCTAATGTAATATCCTAAATTATTTGTATTCAATTAAATGAAATTTATCATTTATTTAGTGAAATTTGGGTGCAAAATAAAACCGGCTTAACTGAGGGATAAATCTGGCAGGTTCCAAACTCTCATTTAGTGATTCTTAGGGACCCAAAACAACTTGAAATGAAGTAAGATGACATGCACCAACTGTAACACCCCAACCCCCGTATCTTTAAGCATTGGACACAACGACCATTCTCTTAACGGTGGGTTAAACCAAACGGCAGGCCAGGCCGGTGTTACTTTAAAGTAACGCACACTTGACTTTCTTTCTATTTTAATTATTTCATGCCTTGATTGTATTTAACAGTACATAGCTTTAATTCAAAATTTTAGTATGGCAATAATAAAAGAAATAACTGAAATTCATAAACTCAATTAATTAAATAAAATTAAGTACATAATTTGATTTAAAAAAAATAATTACAGCGGAAGTCTTAAAACTTGGACAACATGCCCTTACATAGAAATAAAAAAAATTTTAAATAAAAAAAACCTAACTAATTTTCATGGTTTTCATGTCAATCAATTACCTGAAAAATAGAAGGAAGGGGTGAGCACATAGCCCAGTGGATCTTTCTAAACATCTAAATCATTATTTCAATTCAAACAAACCAAGCATATCAAAAACTTT
>JAJIYU010006493.1:0-20659 GCA_030144865.1 Tinospora cordifolia
CGGGGGGGGGGGGGGGGTGGGCGGGGGGGGGGGGGGGGGGGAGGAGGCTGGTCGGGGGGGGGGGGGTGGGGGGTGGGGGGGGGGGGGCAGGGGGGGTGGGGGGGGGGGGGGGGGGGGGGGGGGGGGGGGGGGGGGGGGGGGGGGGGGTTTGGGCAACTTGGGCAGCTCACAAGTTGAAAAACTTTTTATACACAAAGGGGGACGACTTGCTCAAAGAAGGTAAGTGTGCATTAGGGTTTTCTATTCTTGATATGGGCCCACATTTGACTCTCTTTTGCCTTCCTATTTGTATGTGAACACAAATAAGATCTTAAATACTTGCTTTATCCCTTGGGACGCCAACTTTGAGGAGATATTGTGAGCATGGACATTTTTTAATGTGGTTTAGCAAGTTGATTTGAGAGTATGATTCTTTCCTTGTCCATTCTCTTAACTTGGGCGCCACTCTTAGTGTGTTAGAAACTTTTCTTCTCTGGACATCCAACCATAGGAGTATAGTATCAAAACATTATAGACACCATATCATAGTCTAATATGCAAATCTAAGTTTAAAAAATCTCTCTAATTAATTCAATATCTAAGTATGGTGTGCCCTTTACTGTATACCTATATGTTGGTGCCACAAAAGAGAGAATGTCAACTTTCTAATTTGGTTTTCTTCTTACATATAGGGGACGGTTAGGGTTTTGTGAAGCTTTGTTCAGATTTCAAACCCTTCCAAATTGGTTAGTTCACATGTGTACACACACACACACACACACATGGCCAGTTAGAACAAAATGGGGTGTGATGCTTATAATCAAGCATGGTGTGTATGGAATCACTCTTTATGAATTTTCAGCTTTCAATGGGATGTCTCTTTTTCTAGGATAAGTGTGGTCAACCTGATCAGTTGTGTGGTAAACAAGATCATTTTTAAGTATTCAAATAATGGAAATGTCCCATAGAGCTTTCGGTAGGGTGCGGGTACACATGATCATGGTGTTCCACCCATGTGACTTGCACATGCTTAGGGTGGCCATGACTTCGTGGGTTCACAAAAATCAAATAAAATTTATATCTCATTATTTATAAGGGATTATGATTTATAACCTATAGTATTAGAATCACATGAAAAAAAATTAAGAATTTCAATATATGGTTTGACCAAATTGGTTTTCATTTACCTTCCTTATTTAGAACCCACTATAGGCACTATGAAATGAAAATCCAAATCATGACCAATTGTTCTAATTTTTGGATATGTTATCTATTTTGTTAGTTCATGTCATCCCGTTTCATTTTGGGTCATTTCAATTTCATGAAGTACCCTAAATGCTGATTCTTTTTAATTTGGACCCCTTGAAGGGCATTTGGCAAATGAAAACCCTAATCTTGACCAATTGTTCTAATTTTTGTATATGTTGTCTAACTAGTTGTTTAATGTCACCTTGCTTTGTTTTAGATTGTTTTGGCTCCCTAAAGGTCACCAAATGAGACTTTTGAAAATTTGTCAAATTTAGCCCCGAAATGAGCCAGATTTCATTTTGCACCCAAATTTCACGAAATAGACATTGGATTTCATTTCATCAAGTACAGAGTTTTCTGGGTATTACAAAGCCCCATCCATTTGTATGGTTAAGTCCACTATTAAAATAGTGGGTATGTCCAAAAAAGAAGGAATATCAGGATTGGGGTGTTACATTCCACTTTCTCTAGGTCTATAGAGATGTTTTCCACTGATACTACGTGGCCAAGGAACTTGACCGTCTTCATCCTGAATTCACACTTGCTGAACTTGGCATATAATTGGTGCCTTCTGAAGGTCTCCAACACTATCTACAAGTGTTATAAGTGTTCTGCTTCTATATTAGAGTAAATTAGGATGTCATCCACGAATACCACCAGAAACTAGTCAAGGTATTGTCTAAACACTCAGTTCATTGAATTCATGAATGTTGTTGGGGTATTGGTCAAACCAAAGGGCATCATGGTGAACTAAAAGTGCCCATATCGTGTACTGAACGCTATCTTGTGTATATCAGACTCCCTGATTCTTTGTTAGTGATATGCCGATCTAAGATCAATCTTTGAGAAATGAGTAGCTCCTCTCATTTGATCAAATAGGTCATCAATCTTTAGTAGAGGGTGCTTATTCTTTATAATTGCCTGGTTTAGCTTATGATAATTGACACATAATCTCATTGAACCATCTTTCTTTTTCACAAAGAGTACAGGAGCTCCCTAGGGTGACTCACTCGGCTTGATGAAGCTTTTCTCTCGGAGATCATCTAGTTGAGACTTCAACTCAATCAGTTCCACTAGAGCCATTCTGTATGGAGGTATGGCTATAGGGTTGGTTCCAGGGTGAAGTTCAATCTTGAACTCTAATTCTCTAACAGATGGTAGTCCGAGTAAGTCATCTAGGGATACATCTTTGTATTCCCTAACAACTGCTAGGTCTTGGATTCTCTTCTGTTCAATAAAGTTCTCCTCTAAGAGTTTCTCAAACTCATTCTTCTGCTTCAAACACTTTAACATGGCTATGGTTCGACTCCTTGGTAGTCTCCGCATGCCTCTATTAATTCTATAGGTTTCCCTCGAAGGTAGGGTTACGGTTACTCGCCTCTTAGGACAATCTATTTGAGCTTGGTATTGTTCTAACCAATCCATTCCTAAGATCACTTCAAAGCCATAAAATGGTAAGGTGCATAGGTCAACTGATATGAGTTTATCCCAAAACCTTAGGTCACAACTACACACTCTTTTTGAGATAATAGTGGTCTTTATTAGTGTGGACACATTCAAAGTTATGGATAGTGTTTTTGTTAGAAGTTGTAACTTATCAGCTAGTTCTTCAGAGATAAATGATTTTGAGTCACCTGAGTCAAATAATAGTCTCACAACAACATTAAATAATAGGAATGTACCTTCCACAGTAGGGACTTGATCTTCTTGGGCCTCAATGGCAAACATTTTGGCCTGGTTCTGAACACGACCCTGATTCTACCCTTGATTAGCATTTTGTTGTTACTACCTACCCTAAGCACGACCATTCAGACCTCTTCCATGTGGTGGTTGTTGCTGACGAGTCTGAGAAGGTGCAATTGGGCAATTTCTGGAAATATGACCCTTTTGCCTGAACACATAGCATAATCCATATCTCCTTTCTTGTTTGTTAGACTCATACTTGTCTTTGTTCATATTTTTGTGGTGCATTCCCACCCCTCGTCTTTGTCCCAGGTAGCTTCCTCCATCCCATGATGCTTCCACAGTATCTTAACTAAGGAAATATCCTTAGTTCTCAGGTTTTGCACCTTGTGATCTAGGATTCTAACTATCGCTTCTTCAGAAATGGCATCATCCTAGATGTTTACTTCTTCCAAATGGATGATGTAAGAGGGATCTGGTTCATAATTTCTTAGCATCGACACATGGAACATGTTGTGAGCTGAGGTTATTCCTTTTGATAGATCCAACTCGTAGCACATTCTCTTATTCTTCTAAGTATTTCAAAGGCTTTGACAAATTTGGGTAATAGTTTCCCCTTAACTTCGAACTTCTTTATGCCCTTTTGAGCACTGATCCTCAAAAATACTTTGTCACCCACTTGAAATTCTAGGGGTCTCCTTTTCTTGTCAACATAGCCCTTTTGATGACTCTGAGCTGTAACCAACCTCATTTGTACCAGTTTGACTTGGTTGTTCATTTCTTCCACCAAGTCTTTCCTAGAAAGTACATGATCTTCAAGTTCAGCCCAACGGGTTGGTGATCTGCAAGGCCTTCCATAAAGTGCTTCGAATGGAACCATCTTAATGTTTGCCTGATAATTGTTGTTATAACCAAACTCTGCTAGGTATAGGTATTTGCTACAGTTTCCTTTAAAGTCAAGGACACAAGACCTTAACATGTCTTCTAATGCTTGGATAACTCTTTCAGATTGCCCATTTGTCTAAGGGTGAAAAGTAGTACTCATGGTGAGTTTAGTGCTCAACTCCTTCTGTAGACTCTGCCAAAATTGTAAAGCGATAGTCTCAGTTAGATACTATCATCTTTGGTACACCATGCAACCTTACTATTTCCTTCACATAGAATTCACCTAGCTTATTGACTTGGTCTGTAGATTTGATTGGCAAGAAGTAAGCCACTTTAGTGAAACGATCTACAATCACTCAAATAGTGTCTTCTCCTTTCTAGTTCCTACGAAAACCATTGACAAAGTCCATGACAATGTTATCCCACTTTCATTTAGGGATAGGGAATGGTTGTAACATTCTAGAGGGTTTTCGATGTTCCACTTTTACTTGTTGACAAGTTAAGCACTTGGCAACATGCTTAGCCATATCTCTCTTCATTGTTCTCTACTAGGAAGTCTTTCTAAGGTTTTGGTACATCTTATCTCCACTTGGATGCATTGTGATCTGATGAGCCTCATCTAATATGGCCTGCTTACTTTGTCCATTTTGGGGCACATAGATCCTCTCACCAAGTCTTCGGGTATTCTCAACATCTAACTTGAAATTAGTACGCTTACCCCGTGTAACTCCTTCTATTAGACTAGTGAGCCATTTGTCTTTCCTTTGCTCATCCCTGATCTGGTGCAAAAGATCCAGTTGGCAAGACATGTTGTAGAGATAGGCTTATTTTTCATTCAAGGTTATACACAACCTAAAGTTTTTAATCAACTGGTATATCTGACCCTTTTCTTCATCCTGTTTGTTGAATTTTCTACTTAAGGCATCGACCACCACATTGGCCTTCCTTAGATGGTATTGTAGTTAGAAATCATAGTCTTTCAAGAACTCCATTCATCTCCATTGCCTGATGTTCAACTCCTTTTAGGTGTAGATGTACTTAAAGATCTTGTGATCTAAAAATAGATCGAATTTCTCACCATAAAGGGAGTGTCTCCAAATCTTTAGGGCAAATACAATGGCTGCTAACTGTAGGTCTGAGTAGGGTAATTCTTCTTATGGACCTTTAGTTGTTGCGAAGCATAAGTGACTACTTGCTTCTCTTGCCTCAAGACTGCTCCCAGTCCACTTAATGAAGTATCCTTATACAAGACATAAGTGACACCATGGGTTGGAATGACTAAGATAGGGCCCGAAGTCAATCTCCTTTTTGGTTTTTGGAATGATTGTTCACACTTCTCATCCCAAGTGAATTTAACACCTTTCTTGGTTAATTTGGTCATAGGTTATGCTAGTTTGGAGAAGTCCTAGATGAATCTCTTGTAGTATCTAGCTAGGCCTAAGAAATTCTTGATTTTTCTAACTGCCTTTGTTTATTTCTAATCCATGACAACTTCCATTGTCTCTGGGTTTATAGAGATGCCTTCCGCTGATACTACGTGGCTAAGGAACTTGACTGTCTTCATCTAGAATTCACACTTGCTGAGCATGACATATAATTGGCGCCTTCTGAAGGTCTCCAACACTATCTGCAAGTGTTCTAAGTATTTTGCTTTAGTCTTAGAGTAGATCAAGAAGTCATCCATAAATAACACCAAAAACTGGTCAAGGTATTGTCTAAACACTCGGTTCATTGAATACATGAATGCTGTTGGGGCATTGGTCAAACCAAAGGGCATCATGGTGAACTAGATGTGTCCATATTGTGTCTTGAAGGCTATCTTGTGTATATTAGACTCCCTGATTCTCAGTTGATGATATCCCAACCTAAGATTAATCTTCACGAAATGAGTGGTTTTTCTCAATTGATCAAATAGCTCATCAATCCTCGATAGAGCATAATTGTTCTTTATAGTTGCCTGGTTCAGCTTCTGGTAATCAACACATAGTCTCATGGAAGCATTTTTCTTCTTCACAAACAGTTCGGGAGCTCCCTAGGGTGACTCACACAGCTTGATAAAACCTTTTTTCTAGAACTCATTGAGTGAAAATTCAACGCGATCAGTTTTACTACTGCCATTCTAAAAGGAGTTATGGCTATTTGGTTAATTCCAGGGTGAAGTTCAATCTTGAACTCTAATTCTCTAGCAGGTGGTAGTCCATGTAAGTCGTTTGGGAATATGTCTTCGTACTCACTAACAACCGCTAGATCTTGGATTTTCTTCTGTTCAAAAGGGTCCTCTGAGAGTCTCTCAAACTCATCATCCTTTTGCTTCAAACAATTTAATATGGCTATGGTTGGACTCCTTGGTTTTCTTCGCATATCTCTGTTAATTCTATAGGTTTCCCCCGAAGGTAGGGTTATGGTTACTCGCTTCTTAGGACAATCTATCTAAGCTTGGTATTAGTCTAACCAATCCATCCCCAAGATCACGCCATAACCATAAAATGGTAAGGTGCATAGGTTAACCGTTATGAGTTTGTTCCCAAACCTTAGGTCACAACTACACATTTATTTTGAGGTAATAATGGTCCCTATTAGTTTGGACACATTCAAAGTTATGAGTAATGGTTTTGTCACAAGTTGAAACCTATTAGCTAATTCTCTAGAGATAAATGATTTTGAGGTGCCCGAGTCAAATAACAATCTCACAGCAACATTAAATAGTAGGAACGTACCTTCCATAAAAGGGACTTGATCTTCCTGGGCCTCAACAACAAACATTTTGGCCTGGTTCTGACCACGGCCCTAATTCTACCCCTAATTGGCCTTTTGTTGTTGCTGCCTGAGGATGATCGTTTTGACCTCCTCCTTGTGGTGATTGTTGCTGAGGAGCCTGAGCAAGCATAGTTGGGTAATTCTTGGCAAGATGAACATTCTGCTTGCACACGTAGCACAATCCTTGCTTCTTGGATTATTCCTTAGACTCGTCTTTAATTTGCCCCTTTTTCTGTGGTGCCTTCCCACCACTCTTGTTGTTCTTTTGAGCCCCTTGATCTTTTTCACTCCTGAGCCTCTTGTTCTTACCCCTCAATCTTTGTTCCAGGCTGAGCTCTTGTTCTAGTGTTATAGCCTATTCCCAAACCTTATTATCTTCTAGATCTTCAACTTGAGACCTTGTGCAAAATGATTGGCCTTTATTCTCTCTTCCCTTTTCAATTTTAGCGAGAATTTGACTAATTCAGTGAACTTCCTTTCATATTCAGCTATAGTCAGGTCCCTTTGATTTAGTTGAACAAAATCTTCTTGTAGCTTCCTCAGTGTGGGCTTCGAAAAGAATTTTTCGTAGAAAAGCTCCTTAAATTCTTCCTATCATTGTTTCAAAATTAGTGTTGGGATCCATCTTCATCATTCGCCACCAACTTCTGGCTAGTCCCTTGAAGTAGTGTATGGCCAGCGCTACTCTTTGCAAGCTTATCACCTGCAGTACATTCAGATGTTTCTCCATCTAAATCTCAACCATTCTAATTTGTGCCTCTTGTACTCCAGGTTCAATTTCGTCAAATGTGGCAGCTCTAGTAGCATATTTCTTAGATCCAACCATTATCTCCAAGTCAAAAGTCATTTTAGTATCCGACAAGGTATCACAAGGAAAGATTTAAGAGAATCATAATCTGGTGTACGTAACCCCTCTTCCCTTATCCTCAGATACAAAATGCATTTCCAGACTTGAGAAGATAGTTGTCCCATCCATAATTGTTCATCGAGTTCGTATTACCAAGCCTTTCATTTTGTTTGTACTATCATGACTCTAGATTCATGTCTCTAGGTTCTCGATTCATTCTGTGGGCTAGTAATTTATTCTTCTAGTTCTGTTTGAGTTGTTGTTGGGTATGGGATTTGGTTTCATATTCAAGAACATGCGATACAAGTATAATCATGCATTTAGACGATCAAGCAATCATATAATCATGAAAGTTCAAACTAGCATAGCAAAATTTCAAGCTTCAATCGAAGCTTTCCGGTTCAAATGTCCCATAAGACTCTACCCCTTCCACTTAGACTTTCACTCAAAAAATTGCCACACCCAAACAATTTTGCAAATGTCTTGATAACTAAGGTTTCTCGAGCCTATTATACCTGACCGTCCCATATCAGCGAAGCATAGAGAAACAAGTTCTTCCAAAGTTACCGATCATTCAGTAAACATGGTTCATCATTCTCTAAGTCCAAGCTTCCTCTATACCCCTGAATTCCTATGCTTCTTACACCATGTAGAAAGCAGAGGTACATAATCTTCCCAATCTCGTGTCATGACCAAACAAGTGTTTCATTTTGACATGTTTTTAGTCTCTAACCTGTCCTAAATTTTTATGTTTTTGATCCATCGTTGCACCCATGTTTCTACCTAAGGTCATTCCCCAAGACCGAGGGTTTCAATTTGGTCGATTCACAGCCTCTGTCTAATCAAGACACCATTGACATCTTTTTCAACTTCTAGTCAATTCCTTGCCCTAATTTTTCACCTTCTAATTTTCTTTTATAGAAAGTAAGGGTATTCTTCAACTCAGACCACTCATACAAGCTAGTGGGACAGCCTTCAGATTGGGTGGCAAGACCAAAGCTTGCTTAGCAATTACGCTTTCTCGGGCATGATAAGCCACCTCCCTTTCAATGTTTAGTTTTACTCAGGACAAGACTTACCCACTATTAGCTCAACTTGTAGTCTTTGTATCCAAACAAAACATTTCAAAACATATATTTCCCTTTTGAAAACACTTTCTAAAATGTTTTTCAATCTCAAAATAGAAGTTAGGGCATTCAACATTCAACTCAAAATATAGGTTAAACCTAATTGAGTTTCTAATTCTGGTCGAGCAACTAATGCTTGACTTTCTATTTCTTAGCCCAGTACATTTACTGGCTAAGCTCTGATACGAAGCCTGTAACAATCCCAACCCCCTAGACATTCAATTGAACTTATCCACGAGGTGGACCGGGACAGTAGTACTTTTACAAGCATACAACTTGACTTCTTATTCTTTTTATCTTACACCTCATTGAGATTCAAGAGTACTTAACCCAAAATTTATACACATGGTTCAATAATGCAATTACACAAAAGATAATTTTTTTTTTCAAATCTTTATTGATTTAATAAAAGAGAGTACATAACTCAAAATTAATTAAAAAAGTTAAATTCAAAGGACGTCTTACATTATAGATATTCAAAATTTGGGCTACATGCCCTTACATTCAAATATAGAAACTTTCTAAAATTAGAACCCATCTAATATCAAAGTCTTCATGTGATTCAAATCCTTGAAAAATAAAAGAGGAAAAGTGTGTACATAGCCTACTGAATCTTTTTCAAACAACCAAATTATTAATTTAGGTTAACTACACATTCAAATTCAAGCACTTGTAAACCATTAAGTGTTTCAAACAATATTTTGTTTATAGTTATAAATTAGACTGAAAGGGTTTCAAGGCCTTTGATGTTCTTTATCAAAATACCTCTCTTGAATGAAAATGCATTCCTTATGCCAAGTTTCATTAACTTTGGGCCTAACCCATATTGTAAGTATTTTGGGACATCATCCATGTAAAGAACACCCATAGTGACCCTTATGTTTACTGTGACAGTACATGGTTCTTAATCTCTAGATCTTTTATTTAATCTCATAGTCATGAATCATAAATAAAATAAATTTAGTATGTTTAACACATAAACATTCAAAGCATGAAAATAAGCACATAGCATGCATCATACTTTAAAATAAACCTAAACATGCATAATCTAAGCATGACATGGTTTCATGATCAATTGACATGACATACATGCAAATATGAAATTTAAATCATGTTCTTCAAAACTAAATGCACATGCTAAACTGAAATCAAGCATACATAAACATGATATTAAACTAAACAAGTATAATGGAAGTTTTAGAAATCACTTCCACCTTAGTTTGAAGATAACTGAAATTTCGATAGAGTTTCCGCTCTTCAAAACGTCTAGCACTCAAAGACAACTCAAGAACACTCGAGAACACTCAATTAAACACCAAAGCACTCAAGAATAGTTCAAGATTACTCAAGAACTAAGGGGGTTGCCAAGAAGAGGGCTAGAGAAAGTCAAGAGGGACTAGTATGTTCTTGCTTTGGGACAAGGAAGAACGAGAGCTTTAGGAGGTTTATATAGGGTTTCATGAAGCCAAGGGGAACGTTTTGGGTAATCTCACACATGAGACGTCTTCAATAAGTGGTTGATTTGTTTCCACTCTTTTGTGCGACGAAATGGTAAGTGGATATTTAGGGTTTCTTTAGCTTAGTGTGAGCACAATCTTTGAATCTTCTTTGTTTCCTTTATTATGTGATGACAAAAGAGGTTTAGAATACTTGCAAAATCAGTTTGGGACATCCATATTAGATCAGATTTTGTGCTCATGACAAGTTTCCTATTTGGTCTCTTTGTTTGGGTGTCAACTCAAGAGAGCATGGAACCTTTCTAATCTTGTTTCTTTTCATGGGATCACACTAAGAAAACATTAGAATCATTCCTTAGAGGTCTTGCTTGGATGGAAAGGGTGTGAGTAAGGAAACATTTCATTCTCTCATAAATCAACAACTTTCCTCCTCAAACGTCCAACTATTTGAGAACATCTAAGGTTAGAAACTTCTAATTTGGTTCCTAGTCGTGCATCAAGCATAGGTAGTAAATGATCAATGTTTGATGTGTACTAGATAAGATCATATTACTCATGGAATCTTCACGGTTTGGCAAGTTTCCTTATTGTAAACTTTCTATTCCACTAAGGTGAGCACAAAGGTGGCGGCTAGGGTTTGCTTGTCGAGCACACATTACACTTTAGAAACTTCTAATCTTGGAATCGTTTGGGATGGCATGTGTGGGCTAGGATTAGGGTGCATATGATCATTTTAACTTGGCACATAGGATCATCCTTTATGGCTTCTAAACAAGTAGGGACAGTTTACTTGTGCACATAAGGCATGGTGTACATGATTATGACATCGTTACTCATGTGACTTGCACATGCTAAGGCTTTACATATTTTGGGTCCATGTGAATTTAACAAAAATTCATATCTTTCATTTGGCTAGGATTTTTTGCCCTTAACACATATTTTTGGGTTCACATGAAATCAACAAAAATTCATAACTTCTATTTGGCTAAGGTTCTCTCCATTTTCTTTCCTAATTTAAATCCCACTGAAGCATATTAGGCAAATGAACCTTCAATTGGATAAATGAAATGAATTTCAGATGCCTAGATCAGTTGGGTGATTTGTTTTATTTCATTTCAGTTTCTTAATTTTCATTCCCTTGAGGGCTTTTTGAGCAATTAATTTGGCTAATTGATCCTTGAAATGAATTGGTCTCATTTATCCTTATAATTCTACCATTTCATCTCATTTTGTACAAACTTTCCAAGGTATTACACATTCCTATATCTGAGTTTCAGGCATTCTAGTTTGTGCCTCCTATCCTCTCAGTTCAGCCTCATCAGACGTGGCAGTTCTGGTAGCGTATCTCTTGGATCCAGCCATTATCTCTAAGTCAAAAACCATTTTAGTATCTGATAAGGTATCACAATGAAATATCAGAATCTGGGGCACACAACCTATCTTCCATTATCCTTAGGATATAAAATGTTTTTCCAGACTTGAGAAGATACTTGTCTTGTCCATATTCGTTAATCGAGTTCATATTACCAAGCCTTTCATTTTATTTGTACTATTATTACTCTAGATTCATGTCTCTAGGTTCTCAATTCGTTCAGTGGCTTAGTAGTTTATTCTTCTAGGTTCTGTTTGAGTTGTTGTTGGGTATAGGATTTGATTTCATATTCAAGATGATGCAATATGAATTTGAAGCAAGTATAATCATGCGTTCAAACAATCAGACAATCACGCAAGTTCACGCTTGCAGAGCAAAATTCTAGGCTTCCATCTAAGCTTCCAAGTTCAAGCATCCCATACCACCTTAGCCCTTTTACTTAGACTTCCACTCAGAAATTTGCCACACCCAATCAATTTCGCAAATGTCTTGACAACTAAGGTTTTTCGACCCCACTATACACGATTGTCGCATACTAGCCATGCATAGAGAAAAAAGTTCTTCCAAAGTCACTGATCATTTACCAAACATTGTCCGTCATCCTCCAAGTCCAAGCTTCCTCCATAAATCCAAATTCCTATGCATCCCATACTACATAGAGACCAGAGTTATATAATCTTCTCGATCTCATGCCCTGACCAAACAGGTATTCTATTCTCACACATTTTTAATTTCTAACCTACGTCCTAGAGTTTTATGCATTTGATCCACTAAGCCACCCTTGGCTACACCCATGTTTCTACCTAAGGTCTCTTCCCTTGACCTAGTGTTTTAGTTTGATTGACTCACAACCTATGTCTAGTTAAGATACTACTTTGGGCATCTTTTTCAACTTCTATTCAATTTCTTGCCCTAATTTTCTACCTTATAATTTTCTTTTATAGAAAGTAAGGGCATTCTTCAATTTCGAGTACTCGTATAAGTTGGTGGGATAATCTCCAAATTAGGTAGCAAGACTGAAGTCTACTTCACAACCGTGCTTCCTCGGGCAGGATAACCCACCTCCCTTTGAATGTTTAGCTTTAAAGCTTACGCACTATCAACTCAACTTGTAGTCTTTGTATCCAAATAAAACATTTCAAACATATCTTTCATTTTTTGAAAACACTTTCCAAAATAGTTTTCAATTTCAAAAATAGAAGGTAGGGCATTCTAATTTCATCTTAAAGCACAGGTCAAACCTAGTTGAGTAAATATTTTTTAAATCTGATACCACCATTGGTATAAGATTAAACTTTCTAATTATAGCCCAACAACTAATATCTAGGATTGACTTTCTCATTCTTGCCCAACAACTTATGCTTAGGTTCTAATATCACCTTTGTAAGACTTCAGCCCCTGAGACTTTTAATTTGGTGTAAGCAAAGGGTGCGCCGAGGTCCGATTACAATTACAAGTATATGACTAGTTTTTCTAATTCAATTTATCCCATGCCTCATTGAGATTCAAGAATACTTAACCCAAAATTTATACACAAAGTTTAATAAGGCAATTACACAAGAGATAAAAGAAAACTTTTCAATTTTTTATTGATTTAATAAAAGAGAGTACGTAACTCCAAAACTAATAAAAGAAATTAAATTCAGTGGGAGTCTTACATTATAGTTATTCAAAATTTGGGCTACACGCCCTTACATTCAAATATAAAAACTTTCTAAAATTAGAACCTATCTAATATTAAAGTCTTCATGTGATTCAAATCCCTGAAAACTAAAAAAGAAAGGTGAGCACATAGCTCAGTGAATCTTTTAAAACAACCAAATTACTAATTTAGATTAACAACACATTCAAATTCAAGTACTTATAAATCATTAGGTGTTTCAAACAATATTTTTTTTAAAGTTGTAAATTTAACTAAAGGGTTTTAACGCCCTTGATGTTCTTTATCAAAGTACCTCCCTTGAGTGAAAAGGTATTCCTTATGCCAAGTTTTATTAAACTTAGGACCTAACCCATATTCCAAGTATTTTAGGACATCACCCATGTGAACTAATCACATGTAAAGAACATCCACAGTGACCCTCATATTCACTATGACAGTATGTGGTTTTTAATTTCAAAATCTTTTATTTAATCTCATACTCATAAATCATAAATAAAATAATTTCAGCATGTTAACACATAAACATTCAAAGCATGAAAACAAACACAGAGTATGCATCATACTTTAAAATAAACCTTAACATGCATCATTTAAGCATGGCATAGTTTCATGATCAACTAACATGGCATACATGCAAATCTAAAATTTAAATCATGTTCTTCAGACCTAAATATGCATGCCAAACTAAAATCAAGCATACATGACCATAGTATTAAGCTAAACAAATAAAATGGAAGTTTTAGAAGTCACTTCCACCTTAACTTGAAGATTACTGAAATTTCAATAGAGTTTCCCTTCTTCAACATGTCTAATACTCAAAGACTACTCAAGGACACTCAATTAAACACCAAAGCACTCAAGAGTAGTTCAAGATTACTCAAAGACTGAGGGGGTTGCCAAGAAGAAGGTTAGAGAAAGTCAAGAGGAAAGTGTCGACGCTTGCTTTGGGATAAGGAAAATGAGAGCACTGGGGGGGGGGTTTATTTAGGGTTTCAAGAGCAAGGGGGACAGCTTGGACAACATACACAAGAGATTCTTTCCATACTCACAAGGGAACAATTTGTGTTGATTTGGGCAAGTAAGCTCATAATTTGGCCAAGTAGGACCACTAGAGTTTCTTATCCATGTGTGAGCAAAAATTTGGCTCTTATTTGCTTTCTTATTTAAGTATGAGCATAAATCAGGTTTGGAATATATTCTAACTCAGTCAAGATGTCAAGATAGGATAAGATCACGGGCACTTAACAACTTTCCTATCTTCCCTTTTCTCTTGGGTGTCAAGTTAGCCACATTGGAAGCTTTCCCATTTATCAAAGATATGAGCCTCATTTGGTTTCATAACCATGTGTGAATGCAAAAAAGGTTTAGATTATATTCTAATCTCATTTAGAAATCCCATATCAGATCTGATTTCATGCTTATAGTATCTTTCCTAGTTGGCCTTTTTGCTTGGTTATCACTCATGCATCAAATGGAAGCCTTTCTTTTTTGGTGTCAAGGTATGTGTACACCCTAGGGTCCATGGTTTGGTTTGCTGCTAAAGTTGAGGTGCATGAATCAAAAATCAAATCAGATCACTTTATGAGCAAGGAAACTTCTAATCTTGGTTCTATTTAGAGTTGGTGCACCAAAAAGGGGCATTTTAGCCAAATTGCATGAGATTCTCCCTTGATTTGGCGCCAGGAAGGATTTCCTTTCCACGAGACTTCTAATTAGGTTATGTGAGCATGTGGGACAACTAGGGTTTACTTGTGGGAACATATTACACTTTAGTAACTTCTAATTGGGGTTTGTCATATGTGGTGCACACATACACACACAAGAGGGTAGACGTTTAAGGGTGTGTGCATGGTTTGAGTGCACATGATCATTTTAGATTGGTATATTGAATCATTCTTCTTGGTTTCTAAACAACTTGGGGTAGCTCATGTATGGGTGTACATGATCATGGTATCATTACCCATGTGACTTGCACATGCTTAGGGGTGGTTACACATTTTGGGTCCACATGAATTTAACAAAAGTTCATATATGTTATTTGGGTAGGATTTTAGGCCCTTAACACATATTTTTGGATTCACATAAATTTAATAAAAATTTACATTTTTCAATCGGCTAGGTTTTTACACATTTTCTTTCCTAATTTAGATTCCTTTGATGCATACCAAGTAAATGAACCCTTAATTGGACAATGAAATGAATTTTGGATGCTTTGGCCATTTGAGGTGTTCACTTCATCTCATTTTGTTCTTTTTTCTTACATTTCACTCCCTTGAAAGGTTTTTGAGTACATTAGAACTTTTTTTATTGATTTGAGAAATGAATTGGTCTTCATTTGTCATTTCATTTGTTTTAGTGCAAATTTTCATTGAATTACATGAACAACTTGGCTCAAGATGCGTGAAGAGGAGAAGAGGGATTTTTGCAAAAGATGGCAAGAGTAGGGAAGTGAAGCAATATGTTTAGGGTTTCTTACACACACACACACACACACACACATATATAATTAGTGTCCAATTAGGGTCTATGCAGCTTCTATTTCTGGTTTTGCAATCGCAAGACTGTAGTCATGGCTCATAAGATTGCGGTCTTAGGGGTGCCCCTAATCGTAGGACCATGGTCACACGTTTGAGGATATCTTGAAGTTTTCTTGCTGTAGGAACTCATTTCATGAATTTAGAACGTCAATACCTCAATCTTCAGTCTTGGGACCACAGTTTTACAATATGGCCCTCAAATAGCATGACTATGGCCCCAAAAATGGGGACCATCGTCCTTATGCACACAACCATATCTTTTTTTTTTGTTGTTTGTTCATTTATTTGTGGGAACAGTATTATTACAGTCTAACCCCACAGCCCCCCCTAAAAAATTGTCTTCAAAATTTAAAATAATCACATACTTGTATGATGCTCTCTAATAAGTTATTCCCAGTAAAGAGATCTAGGTAGTTCTTCAACATTTCATTCTCTAACTCCAAGATGGCCTCTTCCAGGTCATGGTGTCTCCATAGAACCTCGACTAGAGGGATGTCCTTGGTTCTAAGACTCTGCACTTTATGATCTAGTATTCTAATAGCTGGTTCTTCATAAGGAGTTTTATCCTGGAGTTTGACTTCTTCCCATTGTTTGATGTGAGAGGGGTTTAGCTCATACTTCTGCAACATCGATATATGGAATACGTTATGGATCAAAGACATTCTATTCTATAGATCAAGCTTATAGGCATACTCACCAACCCATCTAAGTATCTCAAATGGATCGATGAATCTTGGTGTTAGTTTCTCTTTGATCCCCAAGCATTTAATCCCCTTCTGAGGGTTGATCCTTAGGAATACTCTATCACCCTCTTAAAACTCTAGAGGTCTTTTTCTCTTGTCTGCATAACTCTTCTGCGTACTCTGAGCTGTAGTTAACCTCTTTTGGATCTGTTTCACCTATTCGTTCATCTCTTGTATTAGGTGCTGCCCTGTAAGTATATGATCCTCAAAGTCTGCCCAGCATGATGGAGATCTACAGGGTCTACCATAGAGAGTTTTGAAAGGAGCCATTTTGATACTTGCATGGTAACTATTATTGTAAGCGAATTCCGCTAAATGCAAGTATTTGCCCCAATTACCCTTAAAGTCAAGGACACACGCTCTCAACATGTCTTCTAATGTTTGTATCATTCTCTCATGTTGTCCATCTATTTGAGGATGGAACGCAATACTCATGGTGAGTTTATTGCGTAGTTCCTTTTGTAGGCTCTGCTAGAACTAAGATGTGAGTCAAAAATTTTTATTTGACACAATGGTCTTGGGTATACCATGTAACCTTACTATCTCCTTGACCTACAGTTTTCCCAACTCTCCAACTGTCTCTATAGATCAGATGGGTAGAAAATGAGTTACCTTTGTCAGACGATCTACAATCACCCATATTGTGTCTTCATCCTTTTGATTTTTAGGTAAGCCGCCTATGAAAGTCCATTGCAATATTATTCCACTTCCATTATGGGATCATAAGTGGCTACAACATCCCTGAGGGTTTCTTGTGTTTGGTCTTTACCTGTTGACAGGTCAAACATCTAGAGACGTACTTGGCTATGCCCTCTTCATACCTTTCCACCAGTAAGTCTTCTTGAGGTTCTAGTACATCTTATCACCTCTTGGATGCATTGTATACTTAGTTTAACGTGCCTCATCTAGTATGGATCTTCTACTCTGCCCACTCTCTGGCATGCAAGTTATCTCCAAGTCTCAACATACCTTTGGCATCAGTCCTGAAATTGGTATGCTTGCCTTATTTGACACCTTCTATCAGATCCACAATCCATTTGTCATGTTTCTACTCATCTCTAATCTATTGTAGCAAGTCTAGTTGGCAAACCAATGCACATAGGTATGTTTGCTTTCTGTCTGAAGTTACACTCAGATTGTAATCACAAATCAATTGATACATTTGCATTTTTTTCATTCTTCTTATCAAACTTTCTACTAAGGGCATCAGCTATAACATTAGCCTTTCCTGGATGGTAGTGGAGTTGGAAGTCAGACATTCAAAATCTCCATCCATCTCCACTATCTCAGATTTAGCTCTTTTTGAGTATAGATATACTTCAGGCTCTTATGATATGAAAACAAGTCAAATCTCTTTCTATAGAGATAATGCCCCCAAATTTTTAGTGCAAACACAATTGCCACCAACTCTAAATTATGAGTGGGGTAATTCTATTCATGTACCTTCAATTGTGGCAAGGCATATGCGATAACCTTTCCTTCTTGCATCAGTATTGCACCCAATACATTTCGTGATGCATTAGTGTATAGGAAATATCTCACCCCATGGGTAGGAGTGACTAATATGGGAGCTAAAGTTAACCTTTTCTTCCATTCTTGGAAAGATTTCTTGCACTTCCCATCCCAAATGAACTTTCTCTCTTCCTGGTCAATTTAGTAATAGGCCCAGCTAACTTGGAGAAGTCCTAAATAAACCTTCAGTAGTATCCTGCCAAACCCAAGAAGCTTCTAATTTCTATCACCATTTTTTGTTGCTTCTAATTAGTCATTGACTCCACCTTATTTAGATCGATCGACATCCCTTTGGCTGAAACTACGTGGCCGAAAAACTTGATTGCTTTCATCCAGAACTCACACTTGCAGAGCTTAGCATATAATTCATTTCTCCTTAGTGTGCCTAACACAATTTTCAAATGTTCTATGTGTTCAGTTTCTGATCTGGAATAGATTAGGATATCATCCATAAATACTACAACGGACTAATCCAGATACTATCAGAAGACTTTGTTCATCAAGTCCATGAATGTAGCTAATACGTTAGTCAAACCAAACAACATCATTGTGAACTTCAAATTCCCATATCGAGTCCTGAAGGTTGTCTTATAAATGTTTGCCTCCCTGATCCTTAACCAGTGATAGCCTAACTTTAGATCAATCTTGGAGAAATGAGTGGCTGCCCTCAACTAATTGAATAGGCTGTCTATCCTGGGTAGAGGATATTTATTCCTTATGGTCACTTGGTTGATCTTCCTATAGTTAACACATAATCTCATTGAGCCATCTTTTTTCTTCACAAATAGTACAAGAGCTCCCCGTGGTGATTTACTAGGTCTAATGAATCCTTTTCCATGGAGTTCATGCAACTATGTCTTGAGTTCAATCATCTCCACTGGCACCATTCTATAGGGAGGAATGGCTATAGGATTCATGCCAGGTTGTAGTTCAATCTTGAACTTTACCTGTCTGTGTGCTGATAGTCCAAGTAAATCATCTAGGAACACATTTAGGTACTCCCACACTAGAGGTATCTCTTGAATATCTTTCAGCTCCATAATATCATCATCTAGGACTTGTGTAAAGTCCTCACTTTGCCTTAGGCAATGCAGCATATTGGTCATAGGGCTTCAAGGCAATCTTTGCATATTCCCCTTAACCTTCATCAATTCACCAGATGGCAGAGTCAATGTGACTCTCTGTCTTGGGCAATCAATCCGAGCCTGATATTGGGTTAACCAGTCTATGCCCAATATCACATCATAACTATAGAACGATAACACTCTAAATTTGTAGTTATCAGTTTATCTCCAAATCTCCACTCACATGTACAAGTTTTATTGGTAGTCATAGTAGTTCCTGTGGGAGTTGATACATGTAGTGGCTCTAGTGGTGTGGATGTCACCAATGTAATCTCCTAACTAGTTCTTTTGACACAAAAGACTTAGTGGCACCGAATCAAACAAGGTCTTAACAGCAATATTAAATAATAGAAAGTAACTTCAATAGCCAGAGTCGGTTCTGCTTGTCCATCCTCAATGGCAAACACTCGAGTCTAATTTTGTCTGCCTTGTTGTTGTTGTTGTTGCGACTGTTGTTAGGGCTACTTTTGTTGTGGCTACTGCTATCCACAGCCACCCTGGTTTCTACCCTAACCATTATTTTACCCTTGGATCTATCTCTACTGTCCCTAATTCTGACAGTCCTTGGCCATCCCTCTGCCCACAATTGCAACAAGATCCCTCGCTTCGAGCCTATTGTTTGTCAATTTTGCCTTGGCTGTTGCCTCTGAGGCTGGCTTTTATTTTGTTTCTTTTGGTTCCCTTGGAACTCTTTATTGTTGCTTGGCCTCTTGCCCTTGTTCCTCAACTTCTACTTGAAGTTGATCTCTCATTCAGTAAGCAATACTTTCTCTACTACTTCTCTATAAGTTCTCAGACCATTGAGTTCATCACCCTACTGCGAATGTCAATCTTCAAGCCTTTTGCAAATCTGCAAGCCTTCATCTTTTCATCCCAAATCAATACAGGAGCGAACTTGACCAATTTAATGAACTTGACGCCATATTCATATAGTGTCATGCCCTTCTGAGTGAACCTAATGAACACAGACTCCATCTGTACTTGTGTGGCTTTAGGAAAGAATTTATCATAAAACAACTCTCTAAATTCTTCCCAGTTCATGTGATGTACGTCAGTGTTCAGATCTGCTTTCAGCGTCCGCCGTCAGCTCTTGGCTAGTCCCTTAAACTAATGTGTGGCCAGCATAACTCTGTTGGGTTGTAGCCCCTTGCACATCTAGGTGTTCATCTAGTTCTTGGTACAAGCGATCTGTAACCATGATGCCAAATGTACCATCAAATTGGAATGGGTGAAGTTTTCGTAACAATTAACATTGCCTTTTGTTCCTTGTCCTAAGTTTCTTCCTGTGCCTTTTGATGGACTAGAACCTTGGCATGGGCACTAGCTATGTAACACCCCAACCCCCGTATCTTTAAGCATTGGACACGACCACCATTCTCTTGAGGGTGGGTTAAACCAAATGGTGGGCCGAGCCGATGTTACTTTACAAGTGACACACACTTGACATTCTTTCTATTTCAATTATTTCATGCCTTGATTGTATTTAACAGTACATGACTTAAATTTAGGAATTTAATAAGGCAATAACAAAAGAAATAACTAGATTTCATAAACTCAATTAATTAAATAAAATTGAGTACATAATTTTGATTAAAAAAATTATTACAGCGGGAGTCTCAAAACTTGGGCAACATGCCCTTACATAGAAATTAAAAACTTTTTAAATAAAAGAACCTAACTAATTTTCATGGTCTTCATGTAAATCAATTACCTGAAAAATAGAAG